>JASDQU010436335.1:67703-81696 GCA_032191745.1 Picea mariana | reverse complement strand
TAATACAATGTATAAATTAATACTATTAATAATCAATTAATTATCAATACAATAATACAACTACTTTATTAAAATTGTATTAAAACAATTATAAACCTTACCATTTAATGATAGACTAAAATTAAAAATAAGAATAAGAATAAGAATAAATAAATTATAAAATTTTTATAATTACATTAATAACAATTAATAAAGTAATTTATAATTACATTAATACAACTATTTAATTAATAATTTATTAAAACCCTAAAATTCTTTAATTTAAAACACTTATAGATTTTTAGAGCCGACCCTAGACTTCAGACTTCTCCACCTTGCTAATTCACTATTTATCTACGCTCTTCAGATTTATCTTTACCCAGGCTTAGATGTCCTGATGATGGGTTCTGATATGGACTCGAAATGCCAACCTCTGATAATCAATACTGAGTATATGTCCTCATCTGTAATATACATGTCCCCACAATCTTTGGACATATATAATTCCCTATTGGCTAGTCCAAAAGGTATATGTTCAATTGTCTCATCGATGATAATGACTTGAGCCTTCAATGGGCTCTCCAAAAGAAGTGGCTTATGATCCCCATAATACAAAAAATCAGAAATCTCTAGGTCATACCTATCTGCAAATGCTTGCAAACATGAATGCTCCTCATGTTCAACCATCACACAAGGCTCCTCCATCAAATACTAAATTCCACTCACATCATCCCGTGATATGGATGTCATACATAACCGACTGTCTCTTGTGGAGGATGAGGGATGTGCCCCACTCAACTCTACAGAATGTTGCTCAACCTACATCCCTGATTTTTGAAGGGCCCTTTGTGTGCTCTTCAAGGAATCCCGGGTAATCTCAATCTCCTGGGTAATTTTGTCAACTTATTCCTCCTTTCCTTTAAGCACATCGTGGTACATCTCACCAAGCATGAGAAGATGATCTATATAAGAAAGTAGGTGTAGGTAGTTATACTTTATTACTACCACTTCCTCTCTAAGTGTCTAAAAATCCACAAGGGTTGGCTATCCTCCCAAACTATCATGTGCCCCCGAATCTCTCCAACAATAATATTCCATCAATGCATGTGTGTCATCAAGATATCTCATGGCTGTCACAATCATATCCTCACTGACCTTCAACTTCCCTGCCAAATAATGTGGCTCATACGAGCCAACATCTCTATCGTGTTGACATACTGACTCACCACTACTGCTCCTAATATCAAATGTGGAATCCTTGTCATCATACTCACCGACATTCACTGCACTACTCTGATCATCACCCATATGACCACCTTGTAAGGTGATTCCCTGCTCCAAAGATGAATCATCTTGTGTCAATGTTCCATCTCACTTAAGTGTATCTACACCCAAATCATCTTGAATCTCATCACAAGGCCAAGATGCTACCTCCTCCTAATGATCTGAAGTGTTATCCTCCTGTATACCACATGTGATCATGTCATGGCCCTATGATGGTGTGTCTAATGCTACTATCCTGTCATCCTCATTGCACACATCCTCACCATGGATTGGTGTCTTCTCATTCTCAGATTCAATCTATGGCCCTATCAATCCACTAACATGCATTGACGTTTCTATTTCCATGACAATTTTGGTTCTATTTTCCTCATTCTTTTGATAAGTTTTCCAATTTTGAGACTTGTGCTCCTGAATTTCAACAAGCGTTTTCTCCAAATTATTGTCTGCTGCAAATTGCTTCTTATGTTGTTCTGACATCCACTCTCTCAATGCTGCAATTTTCTTCTTATCCTGTTATGATACTCTTTGCAATTCTTTTCAAACTTTTACTCTAAGCTTTTATGGAGTATCCATCCTCCTAGACCACTGAAAAGATACCACTGCTCAAAAAAAATTTCTCCTTATTGAAGACCCCTCAAGCTGGGAGGAATCTCTACTCTAATACCACTACAATATCCCCAACCAAATCTGATGTAAAAATCAGATCTATGTGGTTGAGGAATTTCTTCAAACACTTAAATGTGTTTGCTCAAAGGCCTTGGAAAAATCAACTCTCTTTCTATCCCAACTCTCAAGGTGGATTACTGATGTTTTTAGAGGGTCAATGGGATGAGTTCCAACCTCCTTAGAACCTCGAAGTGTCTGTTGTTATGATTATTTGCTTCTTGTTTTGTATATGCCCATTTTTCTCATTGAGACATTATGTCAAACAGTTTGCATAACATGGTTGTAGCTTTCATTTCCATCCATGTTTTTGAGATTAACTTGTATACAACAACATTTTTCAAGTGGAACATATACTAGAATAAACATAAGAGTAAATGGCAAGTAATTCACAAAAAAAGAACAAATACCTCCACACAATCCTTGCTTGTTTATTTATTATAAATGGCTGTCCAATGATAGTAATTTCCAGATCTGATATAAGTAATATAAAAACCACTTTATTGGCCTATAATGGCTCCAAAATGAAAGGAAATAGTGTCAATGATCCTCCTTTTTGATCCCCTAATGATAGCTTCCTAAAAGATATGTTATATCATGCAAAATCCACAATTCCCATACCAAGAAATGTGCCCTCCTTGTTGCTCACGCCCTGCTGAAATATGCACAATAAATCTAATGTAAAATCTTCATGAAATGGATGCAATCTTGTAGATATGATGATGGATAACTTATATGAGAAGTTCCCCTGCCTATAGATGTCAAATTTGACCACAAATCACTAGATCTCAAACCCCCAGTGGTCCCTCCTTCAGTAAATCCATACCAGCTCTGAGAATAAATAATATGGATGCTAGAAACTCCCTAGGGTGCCAAGAAATGTCGCTCCATGTGATCCAAACACAAACTAACTCAGATCTCTTCAATATCTCACTCCCATAAGCCAAATTGAACTGCTTCCTATTGAACAATGCGCCCTCTCTACAAAATCCTCCAACAATTGCGCCCTCCTTTACTAGCAATGCAAGAAATAGATCTGAAACTGAAATAGAATGGTGAGGGTGGAATCTTTTACCACCTTGACCAAGCTTGGATCAGGAAGAGAATAAAATTTCACCTCCTTATTTATCTCTAGGGTTTGTTCACTCAAAACCCTCAAAACGTTCAAGTTGCCAGAGCTCAAAGATACAAGTGAAAATGATCATCAACACAATGAGAGAATAGAATCCCCTATCTCTCTTTTATAGCCCCATTTCACATTTTTCCATTCAAGTGACTTTTAATTTATCTTTAATATTTCTTCATAAAATCACTTTATTAATTTAATGACCCTTTTTACTCCAAAAAGTGATTAATTCTCCTTTATAACTTCTCTAGCCACTGAAAGTCACTTTTTATCATCATATCCTATAGATATTTTCGTCCTGATTCCAATGGGATATTACACTAAGGTGTTCCTCCAAGAAACACACTTCAAATAGCACCTTCAATGTAATTAATTAAAATATTCTCAATAATAACCCAAAATTACAGAATCGTCAGAATGTCATGGAACCAAAAGAGAACTATGAAGAAATGATGTTGATGATGAAAGATGGTGAATGGGATAGCCTGGCACCCATATAACTCCTCCAAATTTCCCGAGCTCACTATTTCCTCCTTTTACTCCTCTGGTCAAGCTGACATAAACTCATAAATTTCCCTCTGACTGCAAGGTAGGAGAATCCAAAAATGTGAACATTACAATGTTTCACTTGGAGATGATTGGTCACCCCTTAGAGAGGTGATGAGCCCTCTTTTCACCTTGGACAATGATCTTTACACATTGGGCATTGATCATTTTGAGGATGATGTCACACATGTGATGATCATGATGATGATGGGGCCAACCCCATCATTAGGGCATCCTTGATTTATTATTTGGGGCACTTGACATGACCTTTGATGAGGAGACATAACACTTCACTATGCATCACACCTTTATTGGAGAGACTTGGCCTTTAGAGGCACCTTTCCACCTTCTTGGAGCATGATGTGATTCACACGTGTGACCTAGGAGAGCATATTTTGATGTATTATCATGTTTATATATTGCTTGAGATTACTTGAGGGGTCAACCTAGACCTATCTCACTTGTATCATGGATTTATTATTGTTTTATGGATTATTGTGAACATATGCACTAGGGTTGCCTCATATAATGAGGATAGTGCTCCATTTTGTAAATCGAAACTCATCACTTGTGTAAGATCACTTCTATTGCTCTCTTATCTTGTGTTTTTCTATAGAGTACTTGTGTGCACCTTTGGAAGGGTAATCTTATAGATGTTTTCTCTTATTTTGGTGGATGATCTTTGAGCTAGTGTTTCTTCATGCATAGCGACTTGGATGAGTGAGTCTTCTTCTTCAAGTTTAAGTGTTTTTCATGGTGTATTTTGGTGGATTCTCTATATTGTTAATTGTTTCATGTTACCTTGTATTATAGGTTCTTTTTGCTAGAAACCCTAGGAGGGATTACGAGTCTTTATGCCCCTCCATTTTTTCATTCATCTTGATTTGTTGAAGCAGCTAAGACCTATTTATTGGGATTAAAATTCCTTATCCCCCTAGGGATTTGTCTTATCTAGCTCAAGACCTAGGGTTTATGAGACTATAGACATTATGGTTTGACTTATTTCACTTGAATATTGAAATTAGACGTCCTAGAATAAGGAGATGGAACCTAGGGTTTATGAGGCTATAAATATTAGGGTTTATCTTTTGATTTTTTATCCTAGGCCTATAAGGCTTTATCCCTAGGGTTTCAAACCTCCATCTCTTATTGGCTATTTAATTCCAAATTGAAGGTGTTGCTTGACTCCATTTTCCCAAAGGAAGAAAATGACACTAGTATTTTGCTTGCAAGTGATACTAAAACCTAAAAAAAACACTCTCTCTCAAATCAACTTGATAGCTTGTATACCTAACCACATTCTTATGCTCATTCTAACCCAACACTTAGCAATATAAGTCATTTACTTGATGTTGTTATAAATGTTTTCTACAAAAATTAGGGATTGATCAAATTGTTTATAAGTTACTTAATATCATGGTTAAAGAAGGATAAATCATTGTTTGACACTTGGGTCATATTCCACTCATCAAGGGTTATATTTTGAGAATTTACTTGCTTATTGTAAGAGCTAATTTATTGTTGCTACTACAAGATACATTGTTCTGATATGATATTGTCATTTGTTGCAACATTATTACAACAAGCCTTTCTATTTGATAACTAGTGCTCTAGGGATGATTATTCATTTGTTTAGACTTGGTACTTGTCATTATATGCATTGGAATACTTCTCTCACACACATACAACCAATTACCTTGTCTAAAATCTTCTCAACCTTTCCATTCCCCTAGGCCTAGTCTATCTTATTAAGTGACCAAGATAGGGGGTATAGAATTGCCTCTAGCTTGATATAGGATCCCTTGAGGTCACAAGGGAATCCTTCCTTATTTTGGATCTTAATCCATCACTAAAACAGGGGAAGTGTTTTCCTAGGTGACAATGTCAATTACTTCCAATTGTTACACAAGTTTAGCATCTTGTGAAGGATTTGCACGAGTGCCAAATCTTGTGATAACAATAGGTTTGGAAGATTTATTACAAATAGAGTTAGAGATGCATATTAGAGTTTATAATATTATGGTTTTTATGAAATAAAAGAATACCATTCTCCTAAGTTAATTCATTCTATAGAGAAGGAATTTACTAGTCCTCCTCAACTAGGGTATGCATGGAATGGTTGTTGGTGAATGCACCTTCATATTTGTTTTGAATTGCATGAGTAATTTATGGTGTGGATGTTTTCATTTCTATATATAGAATATTTCTATGAATGTGATTGATTCCTTTGTCAGTATACCATAAACCTATGCTAGGTTGGCGGGGGATTTGATTCAAATTTGAGACTTTTGCAGGAATTTTCATCATGTAAAGATATTTTCATAGATGACGTATCCATTTTAAATATTTCAATGTTTTAGACCACCTACTATGGTCCATCATCAGGTGATTCCTTCATGATGATGGACCACAGTGGTTGGTTTGAAATAATTAAAATGGATGTGATATCCCCAAAAGTCTCTATACATAGAGGATTTGTTCTTGTGATTCAACACATTGTAGAATAAGTTTACTTTCCTGAATTGAATTTATCTTTCAGTATCTAGTTCCTTTATATAGAATTGAAGATTTCACCTTTCACTTTGGTTTCAACATTGTTGTTTAATTATGAGGGAGTTGTAGGGTTCTGTAGCACCATTCAGTAATCTATAAGGCATTATATGCCTGGAATACTTATGCTATAGAGTTCTATCTCTATGCAGTAGATATATGCACATAACTTATATATTTTTTATTCTTTAAAAATAACATAATACCGATTTCATTTCATATCTCCTATCTACACTTGAATATTTCATAAAATTTGCATAGTACTTCACAAGTCTAGAATTCCCTTGATTGATAATTTAAGTGTGATTACTTGAGATTTAATAGCATTTTTTGTCGTAATCCTTGAGCTCTCCACTTTTTGGCAGCATTTCTTGGGAAGTACTAAGATATTCAAGGAGGAAAGCACTATTGAATGAGGATTCCACTATGAAAGGGGGAGGGAACTGTTGTCGCCTTATACACACCTCAGATAACATGGAATAAATATTCAATCCACTGGGTGTGTCCTTGGGTGAAAGTATCAATTCAAGGTGTTGTCACCTGATCCTTAACTCCTTCATCTAGGAAAAATCCTAGCAAAGTAAATGGGGGGTAGTCCCTAAAGAAAATAATCTATGGTTTGAACTAATCTAAGTACAATAAAATGAATCTAGGGGTTTATTGCAAACAAGATAAATACATAAATTATTCTACACTAGCAACATATATGACACATCAAAAGAAATTGCTTATGCTAAAAGTAAAGCATTGAAGATACTTGCATATAAATGATATAACTTAAAAAGAGATACAAGTGCTTGAAACGAAATGATAAGAAATATTAAAATGTAGACCAATGCCAATAACATAAAGGTTGCAAGAATACATGTAATGTTGTCGAAATGGGGATTATAATGTAAATTATCTTGCAAAATTTTATTATGAGTTTTTAGGTGGAGTGGTTGTTGTGAGTGCAAGCCACTATGTGATATGTGTGCAAAGTGTTGCACATAAGTAAATATATTCTAGATGTGGCCTCTAAGAGGCTATCCCTCAGATTGGAGGCTGAACTTTCCAAAGGTCCAACAGGGAGAGTATCCCTTTGACTTCGCACACAAGCTCAAGATATTGTCGGATGTCCAACACGAGGAGAACCTAGATCTCAAAGATCTCGTATGACTTCACACACAGTTTCTCTTGTGTTTCCAACCAAGCAATATCAACTTAAATATTTCCCTATTTATACTACTCCACACTGACCAACCCCTGTTCTGATGAGTTCCCCAGGTTGAGCTAGGCTCGCAAGGTTTCATAGCAAACTAGGGGGAGCTGAGGGGATTTGTTTATTTTCCAAATTGAAAAAACAGAAAGTAAATAATGAAATTGAAACTAATATACAAAATAAATCTAACTAAGTTAATCTAGAAAATAAAATCTAACTAAACTAACTAAGAAATTGAAATCTACTCTAATGTTTTTCGGTTCTTGTGATAAATTTTATGCTAAATTTTATCTTTCCCTTTAGGTGTGAATTGTAAACTTGAGCCAAAATTGCAAAAAAAAGACAATCACAAAAGACATTGGTCCGCGTAGGGGGGATGAAGAGTGGGGACTAGGTGGCCCATTGATTTTATTAATGGAATTACAAAGATATTTTTTGGAGTGTCTTGTGACCATTCATTAGGGGGATCACAAGTATTTACAATTTTTCAAAGAGTTTATTGATCAAAGGGGTGCTCACAGGGGTCCTGGATGCTTTGATTCCGCCAAAATTCGACATAGTTTCCCCTTCTTTATTCAAAAAACCGCATGAAACAACAAGAAAACAAAGATCAAATTTCCCAAAAAACACGTTAGAATTATCTTTGGATCATATGAGAAAAACCCAAAAAATTACTAAGGAAAAAACACAAAATGAACCAAGGAAAACAAGCTAGAAAGCTTGCTTTCTAAGGGTCTTTGGTTGTTGGTTTTTTTTGTTTGTTAATTTGTCCGGACCTTTTTGGAAAAGGGATTAACCTTTGTCTTGAGAAACTACGACTCGGGGGCATCTAAGCCGTCAAAATCACCCGGGGATCGCACCCGGCCTGAGCCACACCAACCCTTAACATGGTTGGATTTTTTGTCCCCGCTAGTTTCGAACCGGTGACTTTTCAACATGGAGTGGCTTAATAACACACTCAGTCACCGACTGTCCTACACCTCGGGGACGTCTTTGTTTGTTGTTTTAAAACATAAAATTAAAAGCATTTAACTTTCCAAATATGAAGTTAAAATATTTTAGAAAAACAACTACTTCTAGCCTTTTAAAATTTGAGGAAAGAAGCTTGGTAAAAGTAAACATTTTATGATAGATCTAGCTTAAAATGATGAAATGAAATTGAAATCTAGATCTAACTTAACTATGTATGCTAACTTTGATAAATAAAGATTTGAAATATGATTTAGATCTAAATACTTGCATGCAAACATTAACCAAAGGAAAAATAGGAATTTTGTGAGATAAGAAAGAAAGGGTGTCAGATGGAAGCAAATCTTGGGCTATGGAGTCCTCTTGGTGTATTGTAGAGGGAAATCATCCTGATTGAAAGGATTTGAAGGTGTTGGATACTCAAGCTAGAGATTTCCACTCCTTCAAACTAGAGGCCCTGCAAACTTGGGGAATTCCTGCAAAATACTTGTTAAAGACAAGTGCACCCACTTCCTACACATAAAATCTAGAAAACAGGTAAATCAAACTAGAATAACATGAGATCATATATTAAACATGCTAGAAACAATAAGATTTAGCAATGAAAATTAGCTCACTAATATCTTACTATTCAAGAATGAATTAACAATGCAATTGCAAGAAAAACAAGTTACCATAACCTCAACACATCAACATAGAACAATGGCATCCACACATTAGCACAACACCACAAGATTGACCTCCAAAGTCTTCAATTATTTATTCCACAATAGATTGAGAGAAAATTACAACATCATAACTCTAAGTCTACCAATCTAGTTTACAATGGGAGAGTAAGCTCCATTATATAGCAAAGCAAGTGGAGAGTCCAAGAGAGGAGGGCACACCACTTGGAGAGGGAGGGTGCACCATGTGTGAGGTGAAGTGAGCCAAGTGTAGATCTATGGGTTGCCACCTCTACTCATACCCAAAAAGGGTGACACTTGTGAGAAAGAGAGCAAGAGGGAGGGCACCACCGCTCAAGAGATAGGCACCCTCGTCAAGAATGCGCCACCTCTCCCAAGAGGGGCACACCTCTCAATGAGAACTCTCCTCAACTCAAGATAAAATTCAATAAAATCATCCGTAACTCCTCCTCAACTTCCGAAAATACTTAGTGAACTCAAGTAAGGGTGATTTAACTCAAAACATGTCCCTGACATGTTTCCCAAAAAATAACGCTTGCTGATTTTTTTGTCTTTTATTCACTTTTTGTGAGTAAAATTAGTTTTAAGTGATTAAAAATCATTAAGTTCACTCACAAAGTGGGTACTTCGGTAAAGTGAGTATTCCGAGTGAAAAAACGAATACCCCCAAGGAACATAATGTCTCATATTACCACTTATGTAACTTAGGACTTATTTACAATTAAAATATCATGATTTTGCGAGAAATTTTATTTTTGCATAAAATATTAAAAAACCTAAGGGGGCTTTAGCGCATTTCCATGAGACTCTAGGAGAATGATTAGCATGGTAATATACATTAGGCACTAGACTTATATTTTCCAAGATAAGGACTAACCATCAGTACATACTCCAACTTTGGAGGAAATGAGTGAAAAAACTCAGAAATTATAACTCGCTTAAAAATTAATTCAAGCAAGGAATAATTAATAAGTGAAAAAAACACTCTAGAGTAATGCACTCATGGCTAAGTCTTAGGAGGCTAAATCCTATTACAATTTCATCATGCTAGATTAATCTTCTTACAATTCCCCACAGGGGCATGGAAATGCGGTAAAAAAGTAGAAAAAAGGGGCCATAATGGCCGACTAAACTTTTGAACTTTGAATTTTGAAGAAATATTTGTTCAATCTTTGGTAGCTCCACTGTGAGTCCATCCTAGTGAAACTTGGTGGGTAATGTGAACTAAGGTTCCTAAGAGTTTCATTTTTCAAGTTGGTTGTGTTTTATATATTCAATATTTTGTTTTTTAGAAGATTGCATGCATCACATTAGGGATGAATTAAAAATATTTTAACCAATATTTTATAACCAAACTACATATTCAGCAGGAAGTATGAGGCTAGCACAAGAAGGGAGTCTTGAGTTAATAACCATCGAGAAAAGTCCAGACCAAATTACTAAAGAATTAGAAGAAAGTGTTGAAGAATGCGAGGATTGGAAAATTTCTCCATCTTTATATTTTAATCTTCCCTCTCTATTTATTGTGGCCAAAGAAAGAGTAGAGGGAAGGGTGGAAGGAAGAGTTGAATAAGAACACGATATATTTGAGTTTCCTATCCTAGAAATAGGGGAGCAAGGAAGAATGAAAAACAACAATCCAACTACTCTTCCTCGTTTTTATGGAATGATCAATGAAAATCCAAACATTTTCCTCTTTCATTTTGAATTCCTTTGTAGGACATGTTGATGTCAAAACTATAATGTTTCAATACCAACATCTCAACCTCTCGTGAGGCTAGATGGGAAGAAGCTGGAATGATACCTATTGGCACACAGGGGCAGACCTAGGGTTCAATGCACCAACAAGCCCTAACTACTGGCCCTTTCGGAAACACCTGTGGAGTAGATGCAGTCTCACTTGAAGTAGCAATAGGGGGTTGCAAGACACATGTGTCTACAACCAGAGGAAATGCAAGTGAACCCACAAGAGAAACACACAAAGATCTAGTTATTCTTTACCAAGATTAAACCTACTTCGCACAGTTATATCTCAGATCTAACACAACAACACAATAATAGTATGACAGACAACAAAGAGTACAACATCAACCACATAAAACAACAAGATATACGTGGTTCACCCCCTCCCTGGGGCTATGTCCACATAAATGTGTTTCTTGATATATTAATATGGAAACACACAGTTCTATCTACGCACTTAACTTGCAGATCTCTCTCTTCTCTTCTTCTCTCCCCTCCTTGCGCACCCAGTTGCAAGTTTGATCTTCGCACCCAACTGAAGATCTTACAATACAAGAATTCTCTCACCTCACAATGCCTCCCTCTCAATAAAAACAATAATCAACAACAATGAATGACGAAAAACCAACAATTGACCAACAAGGAACCCCTATTCTCTCATCTAGGTCCTTATTTATACATTACAATAGCTCTCGAACAAACTTAGATCAAAGTCTAGGTTCCAAAACCCTAAATGCCAAAATCCTAGGTGTCTAAAACCCTAGGTCAACTTGACTCGCTTTTTCAGGGCTTCACCAACCTATCTTTCCTTCTTTCCTACAAGGTACTCCAAAGCATCTGTTGGTGGCTTTTTCCATTTGCTGATTTTTCCACAATCCATCTTCCTTGTTGATCTGTCTTCCTCGATCTTATCGTTCAACGAATTGTTTTCTCTTACTTCGCTCTTTCTTTTTTGCTCCTTTGGCCACTTCGACCCATTCTCAGTCAATGTGCCTTTCGCACAGTTCATACTTCGTCTTTTCTCTTCCTTTCTCTTCAATTTCTTCCTTAATCCATAACCAAGGCCCAACAGGCCCCCGACACTCACCTGTGACTCGTCTCGATTCACTGCAGGACTGAACCTTCTATTCCTCTTCGACTTAAGACTGCACAGAGAAGCCTATGTTTTTTTCTCTATCCCTCCCTTCCTTGTGCAGACTGTCTTTTCTATGTCTAGTACCCAGTTTCAACTGCACCTGGTACTTAGACCCTTCTTCTTCTACTTTTACTGAGAGTTGCGAGGCAGCTGTGTTATCCACAATTTTGGTCATTGTGATGATGTAANTAATGATAATGACATGATGATAGAATAATCAAGCTCTTTACCAAGAACATTTCTATGAGAAAGATTACACTTATCAGCTTCCAGAAATCATATTTTAAAGATAGTTCGCAGGATGCATATATACTCTCCTGCGAGAATGCCTAATTCTCGTAGGATGCATTCAGCTGGGGTACGAAATTCTCACACTGTGCTCAAGCTTAGGGTGCGAACTTGTTTTTAAAGGAAGAAAATGGATAAGTTCTCGATCCTTCTAGAAGGAATCTTCTAGAAGGGTGAGTTGGCTTTCGAATGGTTGGCAAAGTACTGACTTCCCAGATATCTTGGGATCATTCCCTATCCAAGTAACTAATCAATCTTCTCCTATATATTGAGGGGATTGCTCATGGAAAAAGTTAGAAGCAAGCTAGCAAGAGATTGATTGGAGAATTGGTGCAAGGCTGTATGGAGGACTGATGTTACAGCAGCAAGAGACAATAAACAAGGTCATCATATGTAGTTGATTTTCTTCATGCATGAGCAAGTGTGTGTGTCAGAGCTAGGAGCCATCGAAAGGAGACCTACGACATCAAGGCTCAGGTTGTAAGTTTCACTTTCAATTAATGCAATACAGTAATATGTCCCTTTCCCATAATGATGATTTCATCTTATTACATGATTCCTTGATCACATGTATAGACTAGGTATTGAATATATTAATCTTGCTTGTACTTCGATTGGTTTGTACTGTTATGATTGGACGGCACAAGAGCATCAGAGCAGAGCAAGGAACAATAGAGATTAAAGGAGATCGTTCATAAGGTATGTCCACCATCCATTTCTCTTAGTTCATTCAATAGTCTAGATCTAGGGAAAGAGTAGTATTCTGTCACGTTTTGTTCCAGATCCAGGTGGATCTGGGGAGATTGGTCTGTGTCCACACTCACGAATTTATCCTGAAACAAAATTGGCGACTCCACTCGGGATATATCCCTTTTGTCTTTATGGTTTTTTGAATTTTCTGTGGCCGTTTGCTCTATTTTCCTTTTTCTCCTGATTTGTAAATCTCTGAGTTCTCAGGATACCCTGAGAGACCTTCTGGGTCAAAAAGTCAGTTTGAATTTTGCTTGATTTTTCAAAATTTTCATTACTTTCAGGGATTCTCGCACTATCACCATTAGCAGCCTGCGAGAACCACTGAAGTTCACAGTCTGCACATATATTTCAGTGCGAATAGTTCACACTCTGCATCACAGTGGCCTGCGAGAATCTTATGTTCTCGCACTGTGTTACACACTGGCCTGCGAACATCTTTTTGAAAATTTTTGAATTCAAGTTTTGATTATTGCAATAGCTCAGTAAGGTTGATTTACCTCTTTTTGACACTTTGTCTCACTGGGTTACATATCTTTTGCATCATTTGCTTGCTGGATCTGATCTAGGGTTTTTAAGCTTTTCTTGCTTTGGTAACTTGACTTTCATCTCTTAGCCTTTATTGGCATTCTTCTTCTCTCTGATTATTGGAGTTGAATGTGTCGTGTTGGTTGAGAATCAGTGATTGATTTGGAAGTTAAGAGTTTGGTGTTTCTTATTTGATTGTTGGTTCGAAAGGACAATCTTCATTTACATTAAGAAACTCCTTGGTTTGCCTTTGTTTTTTCTTTCATTGAAAGTTTTGGATTGGGTTGTTTGTTTGAGTCTTTATTATTTGGTTTTATTTTCTCATTCATTAGAGTTCTTCTTGGAAAGTGATCTGCATGTTTTCTTTCAAGACTTTGTTTTTTGATTTTTGAAAAAACCATTGAAAATCAAATTTTAACGTATTGAAGTTTTGAAAAAGACATTTAGGAATTGCTCATTGATTCATGATTGTTTGTATTGGCATCTAAAAGGAAATTGAGCATTGCATATGCATTGTAGTAATTGAGTTTGATTCAGAAATCGTT
>JASDQU010436335.1:17090-40198 GCA_032191745.1 Picea mariana | reverse complement strand
ACAAATATCGTAGGCTATAGTCAATAAGGACAAGGGAGTCAATGAGGTTTATTTTGTATCACTAGGTTAAAGGAAGGACAAATCCTAAAGTGACATTAAATAAAAATAAATAATTATATTTAAATGAAATTGGAGGGAAAATAAAGTGAGGGTTTGATTTGGTAAAAAAAAGGGAAAGATCTAGAAGGTTGAGGGGAAGGATAAATAGAGGGCTAGCCCTTATCTTTAGCATTATGATTTGATTGAATTCTTGATTGGTGCTCTTGGAGCCATTGTTTCATTTGGGTTTAGTAAAACCCTTCCACTATTGATGTCAAGTTACAATGGTTCAATATCCACCCTAGCCAGACAAGAGGGGATTCCACCTAAGACTACCATTGGAGCTTCATTTGGGAGTTTTGTATTCAATTGAAGGTATACTAAAGTGCGTAGGAAGTTTGCAGATCTTTCTGAAGGATGTTGAGCCCAAACTTTTGTAGGTATCAGGAGGGTTTCAGAGAAACCGTGTTTGAAGTCTTCCCTGCAGGTGGAGTATAGGGCATCTGGTGATGCCCCGCTAGACGATCGCCTTTGTCCCGCAGGACCTTTGTGATAGGGAGTTGTAGCGACCAATTGGATTTGGTTTGTGAGGGCTACAGGGGGAGGTTTTTTCATCGTGAATTTAGGAGGGTCATGGCAACATTCTATGTTATTGTTTTTCTTTGTGTGTGTGATTGTGCAACTGCTATAGAAACAAATAGAGATCTATTGGTTTAGTGTTTGGTGCAGTTGTTAATACAACCAATAGAGATTTGTGTTGTTGTGATTTCTGAAGATTCTGCCCATAATAAAATGCCATGATCATCTCTTCTATTTTTTGTACTTGCAATGTGTTTGATAAAATGTCCACCATGAGTTTACATGCAAACTATTTTTCATAAGTAACCAACCAACATAAAACATTGTTTGCAAAGTGTTTGATTAAAATATACAACTTGAAACACATTATCCTAGCCTGCTATGGTTGGGGACATTACAATGGTATCAGAGTTGGTGATCTTTCCAGCCTATGATTTCCTAAGGCATTGATGCCAAGGAAAACTAGAGGACGTGTAATATCCCCGCTGGCCTAGGAAGCATAAGGAATGGTTCCTCTCGCCTAAATTGGTTCCAGTAGGCTAAGTCAGAAAAGTTACCTAGGGAACTCAACTTTTGCCTAGAAAATGACTTTATAAAGTGAAATAGGGAAAAAGGGAGACATGGGTCTTATGCAAGAGAAAGTCACTTAAAAATTATAAAGTGTGCAAGCATAAAGTGACTTTAAAAGAAAATTAAAAATTAAAGTGAGAGGGAGTTAATTCAATGAAGGAATAAAAGAGGGGAAAAGAGGAGGCGCCCCTCATCCTTGCATTCACTCAATTGGAAAAATAGATTTTTGAGAGCTCTTAAAGGAAGAGTCTAGGGTTCTTGGAAACCCTTGTTCATTTACTGGTTTCGGTGTTGCAACGATACACCCTAGCTAGTCTTGGGAGGAATCACTCATATTTCTTCAACGAACTTCATTGCTACTGAGTTTATCTTCTTGTCGCTGAGTTTCTTTAATAAGCGATTGATTTTCTTTGTGTGGCGGATGGGATTTTCATTGTGGGACGTGTTTACCTTTGGAGGGCGATTTCCTTATCATTGTTGGGCACCATTCACACCAAGGGGCGTATTATTTTACTACTGGGCGTTTTAATACCTATTGGGCACTATCTCTGAGGAAATAACTGAGTTTGGGTAGTTTTCCTTGAGCCTAGGCACATATATCACATGTTGGGCGTGATATCTCATGGATGGGGTCGATTTCCCTTAATAAAAGCATGCCATTGTTGTAAGGGGAGAAGAGACATCTGCTGCGACTTGTTGGGGAGAATTTATGGACATATGGTGAAGAAAAACTGCGTTAAGGGATTGATGAATAGTTCACATATTTGCTAGGCGATTTCTAGATCATATGACCAAGTTCTGAGCTTACCCTCTTCATTTTGAGCTTAATCCACTTGACAAAGCATGTATAGGAGAACACACTAGTTGACATTGGTTCTAGGTCGAATCCATTATGTTCTGGAAATCTATTTACTCTGTATAACATTGTTGCACATCATTTTACTCTACAGGACTGTCAACTCTTAGAATATTGTTGTTGATATAATTATGTCCCACCACCTGATCATTGGTAGTTCGAAGGTCACCTACAAAGCTTATATCCTAGGTTCTTCTATTCCATATTTGATGTGTATTGTTGCTATTATTACAAGTGTATTCTCAGCCATTGAATTGATAAAGTGCAATAATAATTCAGACTGTGTTAACATCTATTTTTGGGGAACATAGAAAATCTAAATCATTAAATATTCTCTGATAATATAAACACATCCAAACTGCTTGCTACATCACCCAAACTACCAAATTGATAGCTGTCACAAATTGTCACTGAATTGTTTGACAAAATCTGCCAACCAAACTTTGAGGAAAAATTGTATAACCGAGGCATAGAATATTACAGTGGTATCTGATCATGATTCTCTATAGCTGTGGGCTCTAAAGGGAATTTGTAATCAGATTTATGAGACCAGAAGATGAGCAAAACATTACCTATCAGAGACGTAGGGGAAGAACCCCAGATCCCCCTAGGTGGGAAGAAGAAGAAGAGGTTAGAGAAGAAGGGACAAGAGAGGCAGTGCCATCTATCACACCTAAGGGAAAAGGAACTATGGGGGAAGAATATGATACCAGAATCAACAATTTTTTCAATATCTTGAATGACTTGGCCAAGGGTCAAAAGGCCATGATGGACCTCATGGGACAGTTTGCGAAGAATTTGTTGGAAGGCACAACGAAGCATAACTAGAATGGTGATGGGGGTTCAAACAATGGAGAAGGCATCCACTCATGCACTACCATGTAGATCCATCCCCACTTGTACACCAAATCCCCCAGACCCACTATTCCTCAATTTTTGGGGAATGAGGTCGCAGGTCCATTGATACAGGTTGAGAAAGATGAGCCCTATAGGGCATATTTAGAGGAGTACAAGAGACTAGGAGATGGTTTCCACTCATCCATGTCCTTCGCGGAGTTCTGCAATATGAAGAGCAGAAATCGATTGAGAGGGCCCATGAGGGCCATGCCACACAATTTTGAATTGCAACGTACCATTGGGAAAGTTACTATTCCCAACTCTTACGGGGGATCTAAATGCTCTGCTAGATCATGGGTGTAGAAGCTCGACACCTACTTCCAGCTGCACTAGATGATAGAGACAGATGCCATTAAATTGGCCACCTTGCACCTAGATGGCGAGGCCCATGAGTGTTGGTACCATGGGTTAGGCACTTTGGGACATGCCGAGGTTACCTCCTACCTAGACTTCACATAGAGACTCATCAAGAGATTTGATAGGAAGGACCTTAAGCTTCACTTCAGAAAGCTAGCTCAACTCAAACAGACAGGTAGCCTAGAGACCTATATATCTGAGTTTCAGAGGGTCGTGGTGATGGTTTCAGACATTTCAGAGGGTCGTCTGGTGATTTTGTTTATTGAGGGGCTAATGGAGCCTCTACGAGGATGGGTCAAGGCCTACAAGCCTACCTCTTTACAGGATGTAGTTAGCAAAGCTTGGGATACGCAGGATGAAGTACCTAAAAGCTAGTTTCCACCAAAACCCACTTTTACCCCAAGGACTAAGGATAATAGACCACCTCAGAGAGATTGGGTCGGCAAGCCCACACTAGATGAAGAGACAAGGAGAGAATTGAGGAAAAAGAAGTTGTGTTTCAGCTGTCAAGAGCCATGGGCACCAGGGCATAGATGCGTCAGGAAGGATAGAATGGGCAAGGCCCATCACATTGAGGTATACTCTGACAGTGACAGTGATGAGGATGAGGAGGTGGAGCAAGCATAGGACCATGGACATCCAACATTAGGAGAGGATTCTTTGCAGGCTGGGGCTAAGGGCTTAGTCATGGCCTCGATGTTAGGATTTTCGTGGTATCATACCTTCAGGGTCAGAGTTGTCCTAAAAGGGCACAAGGTGACCATATTGATTGATGGGGGAGCATCCTACAACTTCATTGATAGTAACATGGTCGAAAGGAGAGGAATTCCAACAGAGGAATTCGATGGGTTCATAGTAGTCATACCTGGAGGCCACCAGATGAGTTGCACCAAGTGTATTCCCAAGCTCACAATAACCATGGAAAACTACTCAATGACAGATGATTTCTTGGTGGTGGACATACCAGACACAAATGTAGTGTTGGGCTTTCAATGGCTTTAATCTATTGGGAGATACACTACTGATCAGAGGACCATGGAGATGGAGTTCACAGGACCAGATGGAAATAAAGTGGTCCTACGGGCCATGCACCAGTACCCACCAAAGATTGTGTCATCGCACAACATGGAGGCAATTATGAGGCATGGTGATATAGAGTGGGTTGTAGAGTGTTTTATTTTTGACCGAGATCCACCTGACTGTCTACAGTAGCTTCCAAAGGACTTACATGTATTACTCTGCAAACATCATAAAATATTTAGTGACATTCCTCTTGGAATTCCACTTGATAGAGGTTTTGAGCATATCATAGATCTAGAGGAGGGGTTCAAAGAAGTTATCACAAACCCCTATCGGCATCCTAAAGTTTACAAAGACGAGATTGAAAAAAATCATTACAGAATTTTTGGAATTGGGCCACATCTACCCTAGTTCCAGCCCATTTGCCTCTTCCGTTGTCTTAGTCAAGAATAAGGACGATACTCTGTGGATGTGTATTGACTACAGGGACCTAAACAAGAAGACAATCAAGAATCGATACCCCATACCCAAGATCTATGAATTAATGTATGAGCTCAGGGGAGACAAATTATTCTCGAGGATTGATCTTCGATCAAGGTACAAGAGCAGAATGTACCTAAGACAACCTTTAGATGCCACTATGGGAATTATGAGTTTCTGGTCATGCCATTCAGGCTAACTAATGCCCCTGCTACTTTCTAGTCGTGCATGAATCATGTGTTCAATAAGCAACTGAGAAAGTTCTTATTGTTATTCTTTGATGACATCATCATATACAAGAAAACATGGGAGGACCATCTGCAACATTTGGATGAAGTACTTGGTATTATATAGAGCTAGTAATTGTATGCGAAGGAATCCAAGTGCAAATTTTTTATGGCAGAGATGCTCTACATGGGGCACGTGATTGGGATGAACAGGGTACAGGTACACCAAGAAAATATCAGGGCAATCGTTGAGTGGCCAACTCCTAGGAATGTGACAGAACTGAAGAATTTCCTCAGTCTTTGCACTTACTATAGGAAATTTGTTAAGGTATTCTCACAGTTGAAAGCACCATTGACCAATCTCACCAAAAAGGGGGCTTTCGTTTGGATAGAGAAGGCCCAGAAGAAATTCGAGAAAATGAAGCAGGTGATGAGCTCATGCCCTGTTTTAGCACTCCCTGATTTCACTCAACCCTTTGTCTTGGAGTGTGATGCTTCGAGAATTGGTATAGGACCTGTATTGATGCAAAACGGTCACCCCATAGCATTTGAGAGCCGCAAACTCCGAGAGTATGAGTGACATTACTCCATATATGACAAAGAGATGTTGGCCATAATGCATGCTTTGACCAAATTCCGACAGTACTTGGTGGGGAGTAGGTTCAAGGTAAATACCGATCACAATAGCTTGAGGTTCCTCATGGAGCAAAAGGAGTTGAGTGAGCAGCAACAAAAATGGATCAGTAAAATCCAAGCCTATGATTTCGAAATTGATTATGTGAAAGGAAAAAATAATGTGGTTGTTGACACCCTATCAAGGATACCTACTCTCTCTCTCATAGAGATTTCAGTGGAATGGAAGACACTCCTATTGGTAGAATACTCCAAAAACAGGTTTTCTTGTGAGATACTTGATCGTCAGGTCTCCGATGACAAGTACAGGGTTATTGACAATATCATATATTATAAGGACCAGATCTATTTAGTATCAGAATCCCAGTTGAAAGACAAAATTTTGCATGCAACACATACTTCTCCTTTGGCAGGTCAACCAAGATACCTAAAGACTTATAGACAAATTCGAGAGAGGTTCGCTTGGAAGGGTCTCAAGACGGATGTATTAAAGTTTGTACGGGAGTGCCACATATGTCAACAAAACAAGGTGGAACATACCCACTCAACAGGATTTCTCTAACCACTTCCCATTCCTGAACAAAAATGGGAAAGCATTTCGATGGATTTTATCACAGGGGTGCCTTTGGTTTAGGGGAAAGATTGTATCTACATGGTGGTTGACATTCTTACTAAATTTGCCCATTTCTTCGCCATATCATCCAAATACTCTGCAGCGCAAGTAGCGGAGATGTTCTTTAGAGAGGTATTTCGGTTGCATGGACTACCCAAGATAATTGTCAGTGATCAAGAAAACAGACTCATGGGGGGCTTCTGGCAGGAGTTGTTTAGACTCGTAGGGACATAATTAACGCCTAGTAGCAGTTATCACCCTCAAACTGATGGGAAAGCATAAATTGTGAACAAATGGCTTGAGGGGTATTTGAGAAATTATGTGTCGGGGCAACAGAAGGCGTGGATCAAATGGTTGCACTTGGGTGAACATTGCTATAACACCACTTATCACATGTCGATCAGGATGACACCTTTTAAAGGTTTATATGGTTATGACACCACCACTTTTTTGGATCGAGCGTTTGGGGACAACCGAGCACCCAAAGCCAAATATTGTATTCAGGAGAGTCAGGACATCTTGGGAACTCTCAAAGATAAACTACAACTGGCACAAAATCAATAGAAGATGTATGCCGACAAGCACGGAGTGGAGCCCAGTTTTGAGGTGGGAGACTTGGTATATCTTCGCTTGCAGCCATACATGCAATCATCACTGAAAATGAAAGGGGAAGAGAAATTGAATCCACAATTCTACGGTCCCTACAGGATTTCGAGGCGAGTCGGGGAAGTAGCTTATGATCTAGAGCTTCCAGAGGGGTGTAAGATACACAATGTATTTCATGTTTCATGCCTTAAGAAGGCAGTGTACAGAGTTGCCACCATTGGACGAGGAGGGGCAGTTGATTCTAATTTCGGAAGAGGTGTTGGAGACCAGAGAGCAGAAATTAAGAAACAGGAGCATCAAAGAGTACCTGATCAAATGGAAAAATCTACCTATCGAGGACGCTACTTGGGAAGGAGAGAAGATATTGCAGCATCCTGGATTACAGTTGCTTGAGGATAAGCAATCTTAGGCGGGGAGGATTGTAATGTCCCCGCTAGCCTAGGAAGCATAAGGAATAGTTCTGCTAGGCTAAATTGGTTCTCGTAGGCTAAGTCGGAAACGTTACCTAGGGAACTCAACTTTTTCCTAGGGAATGACTTGATAAAGTGAAACAAGGAAAAAGGGAGACATGGGTCTTAGGAAAGAGAAAGTAACTTAAAAATTATAAAGTGTGCAAGCATAAAGTGACTTTAAAATAAAATTAAAAAGTAAAGTGAGCGGGAGTTAAATCAATGGAGGAATAAAAGAGGGGAAAAGAGGAGGCACCCCTCATTCTTTCATTCACTCAATTAGAAAAATAGATTTTTGAGAGCTCTTGGAGGAAGAGTCTAGGGTTCTTGGAAACCCTTGTTCATTTACTGGTTTTGATGTTGTAACGATACACCCTAGCTAGTATTGGGAGGAAATCACTCAGATTTCTTCAGCGGACTTCATTGCTACTGAGTTTATCTTCTTGTAGTTGAGTTTCTTTAATAGGCGATTAATTTTCTTTGTGTGGCAGATGGGATTTTCATTGTGGGATGAGTTTACCTTTGGAGGGAGATTTCCTTATCATTGTTGGGCGTCATTCATACCAAGGGGCGTATTATTTTACTACTGGGAGTTTTTATACCTGTTGGGCACTATCTCTGAGGCAAGAACCGATTTTGGGTAGTTTTCCTTGAGCCTGCACGCATATCTCACAGGCTGGGCATGATATCTTGTGACTGGGGTCAATTTCCCTTAATAAAATCGTGCCATTGTTGTAAGGGGAGAAGAGACATCTACTGTGACTTGTTGAGGCAAATTTATGGACATATGGTGAAGCAAAACCAAGTTAAGGGATTGATGAACAGTTCACATATTTGTTGGGCGAGTTCTAGATCAGATGACCGAGTTCTGAGCTTACCCTCTTCATTCTGAGCTTAATCCACTTGACAGAGCACGTACAAGAGCACACACTAGCTGGCATTGGTTCTGGGAGGAATCCATCATGTTCTGGAAGTCTATTACTAAGGAGTTCATGGGGGTTCATCGTTAGACCATATTTACTCTGTATATCACTTTTGCGCATCATTTTACTCTACAGGACTATCAACTCTTGGAATATTGTTGCTGATATAATTTTGTCCCACCACCTGATCATTGGCAGTTCAAAGGGCACCTACAGATCTTATATCCTAGGTTCTTCTATTCCATATTTGATGTGTATTGTTGCTATTATTACAAGTGTATTCTCAGCCATTGAATTAATAAAGTGCAACAATAATTCAAACTGTGTTAACATCTATTTTTGGGGAACATAGAAAATCTAAATCAATATATATTCTTTGGTAATACAAACGCATCCAAACTGCTTTCTACATCACCCAAACTACCAAATTGATGGCTGTCACAAATTTTCACTGAACTGTTTGACAAAATATGCCAACCAAAATTTGAGGAAAAATTGTATAACCCAGGCACGGAATATTACAGGACGAGGGAAACAACCCACCTGAGGATCAGAGACATCAAAAGATATAGAAGTAGAGGGAGTTATGGGTGATCATCCTGAAGATAGGACCATACAATTGTTGGAAAACATAGCTAATGTGAAACAACAATTAATACAATTCTTGACACAGTTATTTTTCGACAACCAAGCAAACCAAGGTCCAAAACCAGGGAGGTTCCAATGGGAACCATGCAGATGCCAGCCATAGAGTTGGTAGGACTGCTGAAGGAAGTAATATCTATGTTTTGGCATAGAGTTTCTTCTAGGCATGTGGTCGAAAGGTACCCAATCATTATTGCGACCATTCCTTGAGGAGAATCCTACAAGAGCATAGAAACAACAGGGGTCAACTGACAAAAAGAACTCCTACTTTAGGGAGTATCATTTTCTAGAAGAAGGATCCCATGAAGACCTATCTTACAATGACTATTGCAGCCTCAAGATGAGGAATATGCCTAGGACGAGCTAGATTCAACATAATTTTGACCTTTTGTTCAAATTGGTAAAGATGACCATTTCATCTTTTGATGGATCTAACAAGTGCACACCAAAAGCATGGGTACATAAGTTGGACACTTTTTTTCAACATAATCCAGTGACATAAGCAGAAGCAATCAAGTTTTCCACTCTACACTTGGATGGAATATTAGCATTGGGACATTCCAATATCACATCATATGAGGATTTCACCAAGAGGTTGATGGATACATTTGATAGGAAGGACCCTGAGATCCACTTCAGGGAGTTGGCACAACTAAGCAAGACAGATACACTAGAGGAACATGTCATATAATTCCAATGGATGACAGTCATGGTGACTGATGTTTCTGAGCAGAGAATGGTGATGTTATTCACAGAGGGATTGGATGAACCCTTAATAGGTTGGGTGAAGGATTTTAGGCAAAAAACACTACAAGAAGCTATCATGAAGACCTATGGCAGACACAGTCCCCAAGAAGAAATCAACAAAAAAAATTATTCAACAGAAGGTTTAGGTGTCAAAACCTCCCCAGAACACATGGATAGGGAAGGACAGGTTGGATGAGGAAACTCAGAGAGAACTACAGAGGAAGAAGCTTTGCTACAATTGCAAGGAGTCGTGGAAACCGGGTAATCGATGTGTGGGAAAAGGTAAAGTGATGAGCCATCACACCTTGATGCTACAAATTAGGTGTCATTACAAGATAACACCAAGGGAGTAACCATTGCCACACTTTCAGGAGTCCCTAAATTTTACACTTTCAAGGCCAGAGGCGTTTTGTAGGGGTAGAGCGTTACAACATTTATTGATGGTGGGACTAGACACAACTTCATTGATGTTGCACTTTTCACCAGGAGACAAATCCCTACAAAGGACTTCGAGGGATTCAATGTGGTAGTATAAGATGGGTACAACATGGCGTGTACTTAGAGGATTAGGGGATTGGAAGTAAAATTGGGAAACTATACATTGATCGATGACTTTATGCCATAGATTTAGCGGATACTCAAGTGGTGCTAGGATTTTAGTGGTTGTACTCATTGGGAGATATCCAAATGAATTATTAGGACATGAGGATGGATTTCCATGAAAAGGGTGGAAAACGAGTCATCGTAAAAGTTATGTCGACAGGTGCTCCCAAGACCATGTCTAACCAACGCATGGAGGCCCTTTTTAGACACAGGGACATGGATTGCACAATAGAGTGTTTGATCACCATGGAGAATCCATCACATGATCACCAACGTTACCATGCAGATATATAGGAATTTATTGGAAAGCATGAAAGAGTGTTTGAACCATTTTCAGTAGGGAGACCACCTGACAAAGTATTTGAAAATTTCATTAAGCTAGAAGAGGGGTCTAAGCCCATAATCACCAGACCCTATAGACATTCGAAGAGGTTCAAGGATGGAATAGAGAAGGACATAAAGGAGTTGTTGGAGATGGGATATATCAGGCCTAGTTCTAGTCCCTTCACTTCTTCAGTTGCACTGGTGAAGAAGAAGGATGGCACTATAAGGATGTGCATAGAATATAGAGCATTGAACAAGAAGACCATAAAAAAATGATACCCAATACCCAAGATTGATGATCTGATAAACGATTTGCATGGGGAAACGTACTTCTCAAAGGTTGATCTGTGATTAGGATACCACTAGATTCAGGTAAGAGAGGAGGATTTCCATAAAACAACATTCAGGTGTCACTATGGGAACTATGAGTTTCTAGTCATTCCCTTCGAGTTGACTAACACACCAACTACCTTTTAGTCATGCATGAACCATATCTTCAACAAATAGTTGAGGAAATTCTTACGAGTGTTCTTTGACGATATTCTGATATACAACAGGACATGGGAGGAAGATATGAAGCATGTGGATGAGATTATCACCATTATGGAGGAGCGGTTGCTTTTTTCCAAGGAGGCAAAGTGTGAGTTTGGGTTGACAAAGATCCTTTATTTGGGGCACGTGATTGGTGTTGAGGGAGTAAAGGTGCATCAATATAATATCTAGACAATCGTAGATTGTTCTACCCCCATATCACTCATAGATCTGTGAGGATTCCTTGGGATATGTATCTATTATAGGTGCTTTTTGAAAGGATCTTCACAACTGGATGCATCATTGAAAGAACTCACAAAGAAGGGAGATTTTCGATGGTCATAGGAAGCACAGGTAACATTCGACAGAATGAAGAGAGTGATGAGCATTTTCCTAGTATTAGAACTCTCATATTTCACACAACCTTTTGTCCTGGAGTGTGATGCATCCAATGAGGGGATAGGAGCAGTGTTGATGAAGAATTGACACCCAATAACTTTCGAGAGAAGAAAGATAAGAGAGATAGAGAAGCTCTATCTAATATATGATAAGGAGATTTTTTCCATCAGGCATGCATTGGCCAAGTTAAGACAATATCTGGTAGGAAGACACTTTGTGGTTAGGACCGACCACAACAACTTGAGATATTTCTTGGAGAAGTGGGACTTGAATGAGAGGCAACAAAAATGGGTGAGTAAGGTGAAGACATATGAATTTGATATTGAGTATGTAAATGGGAAGAAGAGAATAATTGTTGATGCCTTATCTAGTAGACCTGCAACCTTCTCCATGAAAAAGATATCAACAGACTGGAAGTCCATTATTTTCGTGGAATAATCCAAGAATACCATCCCCTGTGAACTAATGGAGGGAAGTATTTAGGATGTCAAGTACAAGAAGTAGTGAATGACATCATCTACTACAAATACATTATCTATCTTGTCCCTAATTCCAAATTCAAGGATAATATTTTGAAGGTAGTACATGACGCACCACTGGTAGGGAACTAGGGGTATATGAAGACTTACAGACGGGTGAGGGAGAGATTCTCCTAGAAGTATATCAAGGAGGATGTACTTTTTCATGTGAGGGAGTGCATGAATTTCAAGCAGAACAAGTCAAAATTTACATATCCTGTGGGATTGCTTCAGTCATTGTTGATTCCAGAGCAGAAGTGGGATAACATTTCCATGGAATTCATTATAGGGTTTCCAAAGGTACAGGGTAGAGACTGTATCTACGTGATAGTGGATATATTGACTAAATATGTGCACTTCTTTTCCATTCCTTCACAGTAAAACACATCTCAGGTAGAAGATCTACTCTTCAAGGAGGTATCTAGACTATATGGTCTTCTGAGGAACACAGTCAGTGACCGAGATAGAAGGTTTCTCAACACATTTTGGAAGGAATTGTCCAGGTTATCTGGGACGAAGTTAAAACCTAGTACTAACTACCACCCCTAGACATATGTGTAGACCGAAATAATAAACAAATGGATTGAGGGGTACCTAAGGAACTATGTGTCAGGGCAACATCGTGAATGGATAAAGTGGTTGCATCTCGAGGAACATTGTTAGAATACCACTCATCACATGTCCATTGGGATGAGCCCATTCAAGGCATTGTATGGCTATGATTCCCCATCCTTTTTGGATTTGGTGTTTGGGGAGAGCACAACTCCCAAGGGAAAAGATTGGTTGCAAGAAATCCATGACATTTTGAGATTCTGGAAGGATAATTCACAAGCCACTCAGAATCAGTAGAATATGTACGCAGATAGGCACATGGTGGAACATAGCTTTGATGTTGGGGATTTAGTCTTTCTCAGGTTGCATTCTTATAGAAAATCGTCGTTGAAGAAGAGTGATGTAGAGAATTTGAAGCCTCACTTTTATGGACCCTATAGAGTGATCAGGAGAATTGGGGATGTAGCATACGAGCTGGAGATACCAGAGGGTATCAGGATCCAAAACACCTTTCATGTATCATTCCTCAAGAAGGCATTGGGACAACAAGTCACCCCTTCGAAAAATCTTCCTCCACTAGATGAGGAAGGGAAATTAGTTCTAGCTCCCGGTATAATTTTTTATGTTAGGGAGCAGAAGTTGAGAAGAAAAATCATTCGAGAGTACCTGGTCGTATGGAGAGGATTTACATCAGAGGATGCTAATTGGGAAGGACAGAATATATTACAACACCCTAATATGGAGTTTCTTATGGAAAAGAAATCTTGGGAAGGGAGGATTGTAATGTCCCCTTCCAATTGATCATGACAGAGGATGACTTAATAGCCTACACAAATCCCATAGGCTATAGTCAGAAAGGAGAAGGGAGTCAAGGAGGTTTATTTTGTGTCACTGGGTTAAAGGAAGGAAAAATCCTAAAGTGACATTAAATAAGCATAAATAGTTATATTTAAATGAAAATGGAGGGAAAACAAAGTGATGGTTTGATTTGCTCAAAAAAGGGAAAGATCTAGAAGGCCGGAAGGATGGATAAATAGAGGGGTAACCCTTATCTTTGGAATTATGATTCGATTGAATTCTTTATTGGTGATCTTGGAGCCATTGTTTTGTTGGGTTTTAGTAAAACCCTTTCACTACTGCAGTCTAGTTTTGGTGGTGCATTATCTACCCTAGCCAGACAAGAGGGGCGTCCACCTAGGACTACCATTGGAGATTGATTTGGGAGTTTTGTATAAAGTTGAAGGTATATCGAAGTGCTTAGGAATTTTGCAGATATTTCTGGAAAAGGGCGAGCCTAGACTTTTGCAGGTATCAAGAGGGTTTCAAAGAAAATGTGTTTGAAGGCATCCCCATGGGTGGAGTATAGGGAATCTCATGAGGCCCTACTAGACAATGGCCTTTGTCCCACGAGGACCTATGTGATTTAGAGTTGCAACAATCAATTGGATCCGATCTGTGAGGGTTACAAGAGAGGTTTTTCCATAATGAATTTGGGAGGGTCATGGTGACATTCCAGGTTATTGATTTTCTTTGTGGGTGTGATTGTGCAACTACTATAGTAGCCAATAAAGATATGTTAGTTTAGTGTTTGGTGTAGTTGTTAATACAATCAATGTAGATTTGTATTGATGTGATTTTTGAATATTCCACCCATAATAAAATGCCATGATCATCTCTTCTATTTTTTGTACTTGCAATGTGTTTGATAAAATGTTGACCATGAGTTTACATGCAAATTGTTTGTCAGAAGTAACCAACCAACATAAAATATTGTTTGCAAAGTGTTTGATTAAAACATACATCTTGAAACACATTATCCTAGCCTGCTATAGTTGGGGACATTACAAAACCCTAAGTTTCCCACAAACCAACCAAACTATACTGCACCCGACTCTGCATGCTTTGTCGCCTGATTCAATACGGTTGATTCATCCAACTCCAAGGATGAAATTCACCTGAATATTTTTCACTATATCACTGCAATGTTACTACCTTGTTTTTGTTCAGTTTTTATACTGTTGTCGTCAACTGCTATAACTGACTACTTCCCACTTCACTTCAAAATTTTATGTAAGTGTTGAACTCCTGTGAACTTACTGTTACATCCATAATTCAAGAAACTATGCCATGTCTTTATGCATTGTCGACCCCCATGTATCAAACTGGTTGAGTAGCTAATCTAACCATCATGCCTAATCCATGAGCATGCGCATCCTCATGCAATAACGTAGTCTTTTTCATCCACAACTTCCATCACCCTGTCTAACCTCAAAGACTAAGGAAAGTGTCCACCCTTCCATCACTACTATTACCATTGTCAGATCTTTGTCAAGGAGATATTCCACAATGTCTAAGTGCTACAATTTGAACCTATTGGCGCATCCATACTTTAACTTCCTTATGCAATTCAATCTATGTGCACAACAATCTCAGAATAAGGCAAGGTTTCCCCTCACATTGTTGAACTATAAAGTCAACCCAAAACAAAGTCATTCATGACAACTTGACTCCATTTCCCATCTCATGGAACAATTATCCAATATTCTACACAATCTACATTGCATCCAATTTTGCGAAGAGTTAATGGAAATCACCATGCACGTCCAACCAATTCTTCCCTTGTGACTCATATTGTGATAAATTCCACAAGTATGGATTTCTTGGTCAAATTATTCCCATATTTATCTACGTCTTCAGATATAAAACATCCCACCTACACCAAGGAATACATGTCCAAATTTTAGTTGCCTCACTACTTCATCATCCAACCATGCTGCTGCATCTACCTCTCTATGTCTTGGAATGGTTAGGCTTCATCCTCAACCATGTTTCTCAAAGAAAGAGAAATGATCATACTCAAGTAATCTCTTCATGTTGTAATATTCTTGTCTGCATAGTCCTCCAAACCAAGACAAGTCCTCAACTCACCTCATTTCATCAAGTCACCTCTCTGCAACTCAACATTTGTAATGAGTGGTCGATGCACTCACACTCCTCAAATGTCCCAATGAACTGTCCAAATTTCTCCAAGTATAAGGATTCACCCCAAAGAACTTCCATGCCTTAAGCACGTTTGCACCAATACTTATGCCAACCCCAACCAACGATGCCCTCCAATTCTTTGAGTTTTCACAAAATCATCTGCAAGTCACCAAGGTGTGCTCTGCCTCATCCAATGTCCAATACAAAAGGATAACAAACACCACATAACTCACTTGGTCTACGTTCTTCCCATTCAGGTTGACTACTAACAATTCTTGGTTGACTTATATTTTTACTCCATCCATCTTCTAGAATGATACTTCCTTACACCTCCTGCAATCATCCAACCTATGTCATTGTCGCCACGAATATCAATTCATCGCATGAACCAATGAATATAGTGAAGGCACCAAGCACCAAGGCACCTCACCTATGATGTCAAACTCAACACGTCTATACCTCACTACCTACTTCACCGCAATGACCTGTCCAATGCACCTCATTAAAGAGTTAGGAAGCTTCCTCAAGCCACCTCCATAGTCACATGCAAATATGCTTAAGTCCACCATAAGAATAATCCAGGAACTCTTCACATTCACCCAACCAAGGCGTCCCAACTGCTACAAGACTTCTTTGAATATGTACCACTTGATTCACCGTCAAGTCTACCAATTTTCACCACGGAAACGAAATGCACTTGAACCACCAAGTCATCTAACTTCCCTTCAAATAATTCATCACAACACTTAGGAAATGAAATAACTTAGAACCAACCATACCTTTCCCAATTACATCCTTCGTTTCAACCATGTTCTAAGTTCGTTGTATTGGACCTCCGCTTGTACAAGCAACTGGCTCTTTTCATGAACTCCCCTCAATAACCATCCACAGCTCCACAAATCTGCAAGACCTTTTCTCTGATACAAGGATGAGTCCATCCATCCACTTTAAAAATATGTCTAAGTCCCAAAATTCACATGCACCTAATCAAACTCATCTCTAATTTTCTTCCATCTCCACACATTGACTTATTCTGCTTCAAGGTACCATGCACCCATCACCCGAATGTTAAGTCATATTGTTGCTAACTGACTATTGTAACTTTTTGAAGAGCTGCTTCATTCAAAGTTTGTGATTGAACCACTTGTCCAACAACCCAACTCAACTCAACTGTTGTTCTCGTTGGTGCATGACACAAAGACGTCACGATGGAAACATACCCAACCAACTAGTGGTTGTTGATCTTCTCTAGGTCACCTCAAGTCATTCATCCAAGTGCTTCAACTTTATGCAACCCAAGACTGCTCCCCTTCATGATCACTTCTGCTGTTAAATATGCGACAAGTTGTGCAACAAATCTTGCATTCATCTACCTTTACCAACTGCTCATTTCACCCAAAAAACTTTGCACATGGTCTCCTTAAGGTGTGCACAACAGGTCTGGAACTGACTTCTGTCCAAAACCAACCAAGTCTTCACTTAGATTATATTTGCGGTCAACTCTATGACAAGTTATGTGATGAACTCTACGATGAGTTCTGCGATCACCCACCCTGTCCAAGTGCTTCATTTTACCACAAACTCCACTCTCTACCTATACAAGGTGTGCACCTAGATCAACCTTCCACTACAGTATCAAATGAACCTATATCGTAAGTCTGATGCAAACTCTACGATGAACCAGTTCACTCCACTGAATGGTTCACCAAGTCTATGAATGTTCCCACCAAACTGTGTTTGCAACAAACTGTAAAACCAACTGCAACACACCTCCACACCACCATTATTATTGTGGTAATGGTGAAGATCCAAATATGCTCTGATAAAATCTATCATTGAGATAATGGTGAAGATCTCACCAACCCTTCATCAAAATCTACAACAAAGAAGCTCTGATACCATATATTGTCGAGATAATGGTGAAGATCTCACCAACCCTTCATCAAAATATTCAACAAACAAGCTCCGATACCATCTATCGTCAATATAGTGGTGAAGATCTCACCAACCCTTCATCAAAATATGCAATGAACAAGATCTTATACCATATGTCACATCCCCACAGTGTGGCTAGCCGAATCTTGCAATCATGCACCACTAGAGGGTGTGCGACACCACTATGTTTCTCACTTGGCTGCTTGGAAACACCAAGAATACTTCATCCAAACTATACCTCTTCAACTAGAGCATACCCATACTTCGTTCTAGGAAACCGACGAGTCACACTCCTACTCTAGTGAAACTTTTTTATACTTAGACAATTGTTAACAACTTACCACTTAGTCATATATAAGCATACATCCATGAAACAAAGATAACACTTGAAAAAAACAAGAGAAATAAAAATATAGAGTTGGCGGTAAAAATTGTTCCTAACATCTAGCTAAGTCTTATTATTGAAAAATTGTTACAATATGAACACTATCGGCTCGGTTTACAAGTTGGCAGAGTCACACGACTCACCTCACCTCACCAAGACACTCATACAAATATTTTCCACATCAAGACTCGTCCATCATAACACCTTTTGCAACTTCTGTGAAGCACCCCAAACATGCATCAACCACAGAATCATCATCTCTTCTCTGCTGCAAGACTTCACACAGAGTTGTAGTTCTGTCTCATAGCTTGTCTCCTCAAACCTACAACAAGACTTCCCCCAAACTCAACCAAAAAGGAGGTCACCCCAACTTTGTCCACCGAGTCACCTCAAGAAAGTGCAAGTCCTCCCCTTCGCAAACCATCATTCCCCTTCGCAAACCATCATTCCCAAATGAATCATTGTGCCCCTTTGTAGACCTAGTCGCAAATGAACCCATTTTGTTTTCAACTGTCATGCCTCTTGGGATTGATACACCCCAACTTTGGTGTGCTCCTCATGTCGGTGCACCCCAATCTCTTGGTTGCTTCATACTTGGGCAAGCCCCTTGGGACGTCTACATGCCTACAGTGTCCACTTGCCCAACTAGTGAAACACTTGGGTTCAAGAGAAACCCCAAGTTCCATCTCCTTGAGGACTTGCGAAAGGGTCTCCATGTCCATCTAGTCGAAGACCTTACACTTATACATTTTGAAAAGTTATGGATTAAATCCTAGTAAAATCAAAGATCCAAAATATTTTAAAAGCACAATTATATAAATTGGTATATTTTCTTAGAAATTACAATTGATATGGACATATGGTAATAAAAAACTAGGAGTAAGTGTGTATAGTAAATAATGAACGATACATGATATGTCTTTTGTAGGAAAGTTTTTGTTTGTTTGTTTTGAAAACACCCATAACATTATGGTATGGTGACAAACACTTTTTTTTTTGGAATATTTTTTTGTTAGTAGCACATAGGATAATAATGTGCTTTAAATATGTTGTAAAAAGATATCATCAAAAGTATTCTAATAAATAAGAAGAATCCATGATGCATTTATTTACAAATGAAGTACATAATTATGGAAAATATATATGAAAGAAGCTTATTGATCTTAAAAGACTTACAATGTGTCACATTGACAAAGCATCTAAGTGTGATTCTTCTTGATTTGTTAGTGTGGTGTATTATATTGTTCTTCATTTTCACATAGAGTTCAAATGAGAGAAAGGGAAATATTATTAATGTGGAAAATGATGTGCCTCGGGATATTGAGCCTTGTCATTCAATGTTTCCAATGTTGATGGTTTTCATGGTTTATTTGAAGGTGAAATTTCAAATGGAGTATATCATATTTAGTTTATCAAATTTCAGTGAATTTATTTCAAAGTGATTTCTTATGGTTTTTCCTTCTATCTCTTTATGTTGTATTTCAAATTGCAAATGTTATTTCACAAATAGCATTATGTTGATTTTGTTTTATTTATTTCAAAGGACTTTCTTAATTATTCCACTCATGATGTCATCCATACATGACAAAGACATCTAATGGTTATCATTGGAAACCTAATATGAGAGCTATGATATTGCACACTCATCAATTTATACTCATTCTTCCATTCTTTCCATGTAGGACTTATCCTAGTGATGAAGATAGTGAAGTACTGAAATAGTAATCTTCTTTTGCTCATAGTTCAATGTGATAATTTCGCAGTTGAAGTGCTTCAAGCTAATGATGGCTATAAAGTGATAATTGTTTCAAAGATTTTTTAAGACGTGGCCTCAAATTTGTTCCATGATCATTGTATATGAAATTTGGAGCACCACATTGTTATGTGATTACAAAAACCTGCACTAAGTGACGTTATCATAACACCCACCCTTTTTATTTTGGCTACTATCATCATAAAATATTACCTATATAGTGTGTACATGATTTGCTCTTATCTAATGATTCCTTTCCCCTTTATTGACTTGTATGAGTGTTGGATATGCATGGTGTGGTTTTTGTTCTTAATAGGTATATTAAGAGATGAGAAAAGTGGCAATTCTCTATGTAGAGAAAATAACACTCACACTAAACCATCTAGGAAAGGGAAGACATATTTAAGAAGAAAGTTAAAGACAAACACACACACAATACATAGAGATTTTACCCCGGAAACCTTTAGACAAGAAAACCTGCATTCCTTAAGCGTCTTATTAATTCATAGAATAAAGAGCTACATGACTAACCTTGGTCTACACCTAAGACACAATCACCATGCTACTCTCTTGCTTACATAAGAACAATCTTGCAGCCAATTTGGCTTACATCTACATGACCAGGCTACTATTAGCAACATCAACTTATTACAATTACAACACGCCATATTTATGGGATTCACTATATGCAAAACCCTAAATCATGTCACCCAAAAACAATTACAGATTCATGTAGATGATTGGATGCAATCTTGTGAATCTCGGGATTTTGTTACAGTTGACTACTAGTCAGATACCAGTTGACCTTTGTTGGTCTCCAATTGGATGCCACTTGATCTCCTGTTAGTTGAATTTTCAAATTTCTGGTCAACCACTTCAACCTTCAACTTAACCATCAACTTGAATTGACCCATTAATTAATTCATCACCCAGTCGATCCACCTCAACTAGCCAGTTAGTTGATTGTTCTTTCACTGCAAATAATATAACAACCTAACATTCTCCCACTTGTTGTCTTCTTTGATGATACAAGAAAACTTGAACTTCTATTCAAAGATATAGGGAAAGAATGCCCATTGCCTCTCTACACCAAGAGAACTCATAGACTTGGTCAAAGAGTCTGTTATGTTTTCCAAAGTGTCTACTTTCTTCAACAACATCTTATTTCTTTCCACCATGTCTCTCATGAAATGGTATTCTACATCAATATGCTTCATTATGGAATGGTACGTTGGGTTCTTTTCCAAAAATATTGCACTTTTTCTATCGCAATTTATCTTCATAACTCTCTACTCAAACCCATTCCTTGAACATAGTCGATGCAAACATATGGCTTCTTTGCTTGCATGAGTGGATGCCATGTATTAAACTTCTATTGCTGTCAAGGCTACAACTGTCTGTCTCTTACTCATCCAACTGATTGCTCCACAGAACATCTTGAACACATATCCACAAATCGACCTTTATCAATCCACATCACTAGCCCAGTGGACATTGACAAAGCCATGTACATTTACTTCCCTGTTAGTTTTAGGTTTCCCTTGGTAGTAAATAACATATTATGTTGTGCCACACAAGTACTTGAACACTCTCTTGACAACAATCCAATGCTCTTTCCTAGGTGTTGGCATGTATCTTCTCAATATTCCCACTACATGAGCGATATCTCGTTGAGTGTAAACCATCACATACATCAGAATACCATTGGAACTAGCATAGGGAACATGTGCCATGTTCTTTATTTCTTCATGTGTCTTTGGACATTGTTCATTAGTTATTTTTTCTCCAAAAATAATTGGTACCTTGATTGGTTTGCAATCCTGCATGTTGAAACGCTTCAAGGATGTTTCAATGTACTTTCTCTAATTTAACCAAATATTTCTGATTTTTCAATCTCTCTTCATCTTCATTCCCATAATGAAGTTATTTTCACTAAGATCCTTCATGTCAAACATGGAGGAAAACATCATATTCACCTCCTTTATAGCATCTATCTTGCTTCCAACTAGTAGAATGTCATAAACATATAACACTATATGAAATGACCGCCTTCTTCCTTATAATATACACAATGATTAGGCTTTCTTCTCAAAAATAAAAAACTGAGGATGTATGTGTAAAAATTGTGATACCACATCCTTGGTGATGTATTTAGACCATAAAGGGATCTTTTCAATTTGCATACTAGATATTTCTTCCCTTTTACTACAAATCCTTCAGGTTGTTTCATGCAATTTTGTAGCCAGAGACATCGATACTCTAATGGAAGTTAATTTTTCAAAAGAAGAAAAAATCTCACCAAAGTTGACTCCCTTGAGTTGGGAATGTCATTTCGCTACCAATCAAGCTTTGAACTTCTCGACTTGACCTATTACATTAAAATTTTTCTTGAACACCCACTTTCTACTGACAAGTTTCCTTCCATTTGGTAGTTCTACCAAATCCCACATCTCATTCTTATGCAAGGATTCCATTTATTTAGCCATATATTTCTCCTTCTAGAGTTTAACCTTTGTCGAGTCAACTACCTCCCTCATTGGCTTGGGCTCCTTGTTAGTGCAAAATAGCACAAATGAAGAAAGGAAATAAGATGGATTGAACCTCTCAATTGGTTTCCTTACTCGTTCATACCTCCTTACGAACAGAGTCAGTTGTTCCACCTCTTCATTTGATTCTTTCGACTCATTTGAATCATGTTCTTCATTCCTCAGCTCAAACACTAGCTTCCCTGGTTCTTTTTCCATTTGAGCTCTTCAGTCCTGAAAGTTCCTCTAACTTCCCTGAAGATCACATCTTGATTATACACTATTTTTCTCAACATTGGATCCCATAGTTTGTATCCTTTCGTTCCATCCTTGTATCCAATGAAAATACACTTGATTTCCTTATTGTCCATCTTGTTCCTCTTTTCCTTGGGAACATGCACAAATGCATCACAACGAAAGACTCTGAGATGTGAAAGCAAAGGATTCTTACCAAAACATACCTCATGTAGAGTCAAGTCGACTAACGTTGATGAAGGAGACCTATTTACCAAATATTTTGTAATGTCAACTACCTCTACCTAGAATTCTTGTGCGAGCCTGACACCATTGATCATGTTCCTTTTCTTTTCCATCAATATCATGTTCATTCTTTCAATAAATCCATTTTGTTGTGGGGTATATGGTGTGGTATTTTGGCATGCTATGAAACCCTTCTTGCAGAACTTTTCAAAATCCTTCCCGTGTGACTCACCTCCATTGTTAGTTCTCAACACCTTAATCTTCTTATCTTTTTGGTTTTCCACAAGAGATTAGAACTCTTTGAACTTCTCGAAAACCTATTATTTCTTCGTTAGAAAATATATCCATGTCTTCCTGGAAAAATCATCTATGAAGGAAACATAAAACATAGATCCTCCTAATGAATGGATTGATACATTCCCAAATACGTCACTATGTATCAATTCCATAATCCCTTTTTCCCTTGTAGCTCCATATGGG
>JASDQU010436334.1:32133-54428 GCA_032191745.1 Picea mariana | reverse complement strand
TATTGCATGCATAACATAAACCAAAAAAGATAGTTTGAGACATAGGAGTTGAATATCTTCTGAAATGAGTTAGTCTTATGAATCCTTATTCTTCCTGAGGCCTATTTGTTTCTTTTGGTCGTCAATTCTGAAATTTGAATCTTCTCAGTGGAGGAGTGTCCCTGTAATCTTCCTTGTAGGTCTTCCTCTCCCCTTTGATTGTTTCTGCATAAATTTATCGATATGTTTCATGTTCTATTTCTTTAGAGCTTGATCCCTTTTCTGTCTAATTGTATCCAAGTCAAGACTTGTCATGATTAGGCCTTTGACTACTAATAATGTCATCCAAAACTTTTGAGTTGTTCTGCATATTTTTCTTTTGAACATCATTTCTCAATGTGACAATCTCTGCTTCCAAATTTCCAATGATCTTGTCTCTTTCTTCTAACTGTTCTTTGATTTCTTCTTCAATTCTTTTATTTTCTTCTATTTGAACCTTCAATTCTATGATGATCTACTCTAGTTATTAAGTGTCTTCCTTCTTTTCTAGCTATGCTTGTAGCTTGTTTTTCCTCTTTTTTCTTCTTATAACTTCTATGGAAGTCAACAATTCTTCTCGGTAGTCAACTTCTACCTCTTCATATTATTTTTCGGTGTCTTCTTTATCAGAGTCTTCTACTGCCATGAATAGAACTCTTTATGTCTCACTGTCACTTAATTCATCTTCATCTGATGAGGAGATTTCTTCTTTGGTGCATAAGCTTATCTTGAAAACTTTCTTTATGGTTCATTTTCCTTTATATGTTTGTTTTCCATTTGAGTAATATTCATCATTCCCATTATTTTTGTTATGAGGAAACTTGTTATAAAAATGAACAATACCATCACAATTAAAACAAATCAATGGAAGATTACCTCTATATCTGTCGTTGGTTCCCTTGTTCAATCTCTTGACAATATTGGTCATTTCTTCATCATCTTCCAAGATGTCATTGTTGTTTCTATGTTCTTTTTCTTTTTGCTTTCCCTTTTTCTTTGACCTTTTGAATGCTTTGAAATATGCTTCTTTTATATCTGGATTTTCCTGTTCAATTCTCATTTCATATGATGTGAAGATTCCATGTAGTTCATCCATGCTTATTGAGTCTAGATCTACTCTTTATTATAGTGTTGATATCTTAGGATTAAATATCATAGGAAGAGATCTTAGTACCTTTTGAACAATTACAGATTCCTTAATTTCTTCTCCCAATCCTATGATTGCATTTATTGTTTCATCGAATCGTAAGAAGTAAGATGCAATATTCTCATCTTCCTTCATCTTTAGTTGTTCGAACTGACCTCTGTAAGTTTAAATCTTTACTACTTTGACTTTTGAATCTCCTTCATAAGTATTTTTGAAGTTTATCCCAAATATCTTTAGCAGATTTACAATGCATAACTTTTGTGTATATCAATTCACCAAGACCATTCAAAAGTGCATTTGTGGCTTTGGAATTATTTTTACCGAGTTTTATTGTTCTTTCACTTGTTGGCAGAACTACTGGTTCTTTGTATCCATCTACTATAGATTGTCAAATTGAAAATCTATGTGCCTGTATATATGTCTTCATCCTTCTACTCCAGAATGCATACTTCTATCCATCAAACTATGGTATTCCATGTTTGTACATGTTGTTTCTTTCCATGATCTACCTTTCAGTGGTTAAATTGATTCTTGAAGGCACCAGCTCTGATACCAATTGTTGGATTATTGAGAGGGGGGGTGAATTAGTAATAGAGTAATTCAATCCTTTTTAACCACAAATGCAAGTGTTATATCAATGTAGCATTATCATCCAATAGTTCCAGAGTAAATAAACAATGAACAAGTGAGCAATCATACACATACACAATACACCAGTGTTTTTACATGGAAACCCAAAGCGGGAGAAAACCACGGAATGTTTTTTCTTATATGTCTTTAAGAATTAAATTCATTGGAAGTACCAACTTCCTTTGTTTTCCAGCTACAACTAGAAGGAGGCTCCAACCCCCTATTTTCTCAAGCTACAACCTGAAGGAAGCTCAAACTCCCTAATTCTCTGACTACAACCAGAAGGAGGCTACAACCCCCTATGTTCTCTGACTACAACCACTTTTCCTTGCCTCATACAACCACCCTGACGTAGAAGTAGAATTATGGAACCACTATCACACTATCACTATGAGATATACTGCTATAAACCTGTACCAATCAACCTACACCAAACAACCTGTACCAATAACCTGAACCATGCATCAACCATGCATCAACCTGTAGCTCAACATGTAATCAACCTATACCATAAACAAGTGCATCAACCATGCACCAACCTGTACCTCAACCTATACCATGAACAAGTGCATCAACCATGCACCAAACATGTACAAATAACATGTCCGAACAACCTGTCAGAACAACCTATCATAACAACTTGTCCAAACAACCTATCACAACAAAATGTCTCATAAATATTATAAACCAAATCAGATCTACTCACCAAGATCAATCACTAAGACAAATCTCAAATATGTGCATCAACCAAGCATAACACAACAACTCATAATCATCACCAAGATCAAATATATGTGCTTCTAATAATATACCAATACAAGTATTCTACATCATCCATAAACCATGTGTCAACAATACTACTAACAAGTGCCTCCAACCATGTACCAAGTATGTACTAATCATGTATCAACTATTCATCAACTATGACTCATCAAGATGTACCAACATCATCAACTATACACCTCATGTATGTGCCAACTCTTCAACAACTTGTCCCAACCATGTACCCAACATGTACCTCAACCAAAATCCCTCATCAATTTCATCATCCAAATCCGATTTGTAACTCTGTAATAGACCTGGTGTCTATGATCACATACCTGCAAACCTTCCTTAACTTTAACAACAAGAGACTAACATTTTCATCAAACTTTACTTTATTCTCACATGATTAGTTTTGGATTAGTCAACAACCTTAACTTGAAATAATCATAAATATGTACCTATAATGAATAAAGATATGAAAATAGTACACAATGTTCTTCAGTGTGTTTTATGCAATTCATATAGGTGTCACTACTTGGAACCTCTCAGAAAAGGAATTATAGCAAAAATGGCATACCTTGTTGAATTATGGCTTATTCTAGAGAGCGAACTTGTAGAGCGTGCCCCACACGGAATGTTTGTTGTATGGATATGAAAATTATACACATAATACTATAGACTATACACTATCCAACACATTTGGTCTTACTGAATTTGGATCTGTTGTGAAACATTTATGATGTTTTTACCCGAAACACATGTTTTAGACCTGTTTTAGGACTAGCTACAAACCCTATTTTCGACGGAGTGTAACGCAAACAATACAACGAACCACAAGCTGAAATTTGTACCATAGAAACTTGGATATGTTTCCTCAATGGCCTCCAAATTTCACAGTCTGAATCATTCTAGAAAAAAAAGTTATTGCGAAAATGGTCAGATGACCTGTAAATAACATACCTTAGAAAGCATCATCAAAATAATTTATCCTCCCTTGAATTTCGGTTTTCTTTACTTCACCTTCCCTCTGAAATTTGGATTAGATATCCTTTGCCTACCTCAGTCACCTGTAGATATTAACCGTCGTAACCCACTTTCCTTACTTTAGGGTTAACCCACTTCTAATTTCTCCATTAAATTTATTATTTTAAATAATTTCTTTTGTATTCACTTTGACTTACAGTACACCCATCACTTCACTTTATTATTTACCTTCTAAAATCTCTTAAACCACTTTGACTACTTTGACCTTTTTGGGCTTCTAGATGACTCATGAGGGTTCTCCAACTTTACATGGCCATAACTCTCTAACCGTGAGGAGTTATGTGATGTTCCACATACCACTGGAAATGGAATGACATGTACTATCCATATAGAATATGATTTCCTACAAATATATCAAAACTCATACCATTATCCATCAAACAAACTTGGGTCCATTACCCAAACCTGGGTTCTCCAACTTCTCATGGCCATAACTCTATAACCATGAGGAGTTATGTGACATTGCACATACCACCGGAAATGGAATGAAATGTACTATACATCTAGAATATTCTTACCTTCAATTATATTAAAAATCATACCATTATACATGAAACAAACTTGGGTCCATTACCCAAACCTTTGTGCCACCAGACTTTCTCCAAGGGTTTAAATCAATCTACAATATCACTCTCCAATGGTTGACATCAATGAAAACCAACAATCCATACCAGATGTCCATCAACCTAAGCCAATTGTCTAACACCAACTAGTCATGGAAACATATTGCATTTTAGTATTTTGTTGGGAAAAATAATAGTTAACTGTACTATCTGATGTTGACACTTTAAATATTTAGAGGATTTGATATTTATATAGAAGTTGGAGTTTTCTTATTGTAAATATTCCATAGGAGCATATATGAAAGATACCTTGTTTAATTATTTTCATGTTTAAACTGCTACATGCCTAATATATAATGTATGGTATACTAGTGCCAATTCAAGCTATCAATTCATGAATTTCATTTACCTTCTTAATTTCCCTAATAGACCTATTTCCGATAATAGAATGTGAGATTTACTAATACTACCTTGGCCTTTGAGGAAACATTCATCTTGATTCTTAAGTTAGCCTCATATGGTTGTTGGACTTTAAGCAGCTTTGCATGGGAACAATGTTTTATCACTTTTTTTGGTATATGTATCCAAAGTGGATTGATATGGTTGGCCTTCCATATATTTGAAATAAATATTTTCTCAACAATTTTAATTTCTTATCTCTATAACTTTCTGCAATTTCAGTGATAATGATAATTATATGTGAAATCAAAGTTCGTATTTTTAAATGACCCTTAACATATTTTACAAGTTTTTTCATTGGGTTCTTGGTTTTATTGTTAAGTAGGGAGGGTTATAACCCCCCTACCAAGGTTCAAATTCCCATAGACAGGTTTTCCCCTTGTGGTTCATCTCACCTATGCAAGAAAATGAAAATCATTTACATCAATGAATTTTCCAAATACTTCTTTGGCCACAAAGTGAAACTCGCTTCCTTCTCCTTCAAATGACAACATCCATCTATTTTATCAACATATGGAAGGGGGATGTTAATTGTGACCTTAATGATATTTACATTTTCTTCTTCAAAACTCAATGCCAATATGTGGATCACAAAAAGTGAGTGAATTCATCCAATGTTGACACTAGCACCGTCATATGGATATAATACTTTCACTTTGTCACCTTCCTGGAGTACTTCATGTCCTACTAGAATTAATGGTAACTGTCAAAAACAAAAAAGTGTACATAAATATTAGAAAACAATTATTACAATTATGTTCTCAAAACATACATAGTTATTGAAATAAAAAAATTGAATGCACTCACCACCGAGTCAATATTTGAAATACTAGCAGAGCTTGGTACTCATTGAAAATGTTCAAGCACATCAATGTTGTCATATTTTATATTTTTTGTGATAATTTGTTTTCCTTTAATATTCTTCATGTCATTTGATGATGAACAAATCAAATATTACTCTTTATATCCAACTACTAAAATAAAATCAAAGTTTATAGTTGTAATGGAATGTCTCTTTTTCTATGGCATTTTAATACAAAGTTTGAGTATTGGTCAAGAACCAAAGTTTATAGTATGCAGAAGAGCATCCTTAAGAATTGTACTAAACAAATCCATTCAAATACCAAAATCTCATTAAGTTATTTAAGAAGGCATGTAATAGCAACAATATTAAGTTATACCTGGAAATTACAGCAGCAACAAAACCCATGTCTAGATATGAAAATGATGCATTTCAGATATAAAAATGATGCATTTCTAGCAAGTTTTGAGAAGTCTTAGTCCAATCAACCTTGGCTTAGATGTAATGAATCAAAGGAGTTCAAATCAACAAATATGGGTGTTTTCTTGGGTTTGTTTCTGGCACATACTTTTCTGATGACATAAATATCATTACTTGAAAGGAAGATAAGGCACAGTTATTGGATGAGTCTACTTGTAGTTGTTGTTTGTGGAGCCTGATTATCTTCCTGATTCACAAGTCTTTGTTTTCAGCCATATTTATACCCCATGAATACTATACACCTTGGAAGAATGTACACCCATCCACGTGGGGTGGGGTTGTGAGAGTTCGGTGGCAAAGCCCCCAAAGGAAAAATTGCCTTGTAAATGTATATTGTAATTTCATAGTCAATATTGACCATTCATCATTAATCCACAGATTTGACAATAGAGATTATGTTAGGGTTTTTTGAGGGAATTGTATTGTGACTATGTATTATGGAAAATCTTGTATTCTGAGAAATAATATTTTGAGAGAAAGAAGAGGAAGTTACAACAAATATGGTGTAGGTTGTATCCCTTCATTTTGTTGGATAATAAAAAGGAAGGAGCTGGAAATTTATCTGGTGGACGTATCTCACACTGGGTGAACCACGTATATATGTGTCTCTATTGTATTGTGTATCTTTTGTGTTTTATTTCTGTATTTGTTTTATTTTATTTCTTTGTGATCCTATTTTTCTAACAGTAGCATGAGGAATTCCCAAAAGATTCCTATTTGCACAAATTATCCTCACCCAAAATATATTATCATGCACTGTTACTATGCATTGCCACTTCAAAAAGGATGTTGGTGTGGGTTACATGTGACTATGGAGTCTATGTTGGGGTAGACAAACACTAATTTTGGGTTAGCATGCAAAAAAGAGGAAGGCGCTCCACACAGAGATTTCCATCATGGTCAAGGGAGTCATCTTGAAACTAGTTTATGAAAGATTATATTTCCTAAAATAGATAGACACACCAATAATGCTCCAATTAGAGATGGATCTGTGATGTTTTTTTTAACATTAAAGTTCAAGTTTTTGGTCCATTTTTTGGTGACCCTATGATTTTAAATTTTATGTATGAGCTACCATCCATTTTCGGGTGGCCCTATGGTTTTAAATTTACCCTAAAAAATAAATTGCAGAAACTTAAAAATATGCATTCTTTAAAATATTATAAAATACCAATGTTGTTATAAGGACCATACCTTTTCATGTTTTGGTGCATGTAATATTATAACATGAGGGGTTTAAATTTCTTGGCCTTTTTCTGAGTCTTTCACCATTCTTGCACCATCTAGATTTACAATTTTTTCCTATGAATCAGGGATGATTTTAGGGGCTAAATTTCGCTCATGGGATAATTTTCCATGGTTTTTCCAAAAACAAGATTCGCTGTTTTAAAAATTATTCGCCCAAATTCTATAGGATAAAATTATTTTACCTTAAAAATCCCCAAACTTTTATAAAAACTATATAAAATAATTAGAAATTTGAATATCTTTACAAAAATATCGCCAAACATTTATAGTTGACATATGAAGGATTAGTAAGATTCGCCAAGGTTTCTAGATTTTAAATTAAATTTCCATCCTTAAAATAATCCCTGCCTATGATTGACAGGAATTTCCTTTAAAAAAAAAAGAGTCTTTGTGAGTGAATGGGAATGGAAGAAAAACATCATCAAATTACAAATTCAATTGAAGAAATAGTTTCAGGGGAATGAAATTATCTTACCTCATCTAAATCAATAAATCCCTCGGCCTCATTCCATGCAACAACATATTCCATGATACATTAATTATAACTTAAATGCAAGTTGCTAAATTTCCCACTTATTCATTTCCATGCCCTGGGGTGGGCTACCATCAACATGCTTAGAACCTACTTCCTTCCAATTTTTGGAGAGATCGATACCTTTCAACTTTGACTACAGAATAAAATAGGTCATAAATTAGTTAATAGTGGCATGTAATATTTACATCTTTCAAATGTTCTTCATTATTTCACTTGGAATAAGCTCTTATGAAGGATTTTTTCATATCCCTCCTTGTAACCTCATCTACATCCTGGTAAATATCCCAGGAAAAATTTGTTAAGAGATGCATCACCTTCCAATTTCCCATCTTTCTCCTATACGATGATCAATGTACTCTGTAAATATCTATATATTTTATGAGATACCTACACAAAAGATCTATCTAAAAATGAAACATACACAACTTGCAATGGTGGATGAAGAGAGAACACAAAAATTGGAGGAAAGAATGAAATAAATTATATTATCTGAGTAAGAGAATGTTACAATACAAGTGATATACTCTTTATGACATGACTAACTCACCAAAATATCCAAGATAATCTGAATTAGTAGTTTTCTAGAGAGATATGACACACACTAGAAGTTACTGGAGTCAACTACCACCCAATCCTAGTTAACTAGCCATGCGGTCATCAGTTAACTAGCTAAATTGGAGTGAAATGAGGAGGATATCACTCACACATGTGAAATTATATTTACTGGTGATTATCCCAATGCAAGTGAACATTACTATTGATTATCCCAAGGCTATCATGCAACACTTTGTGATAAATACAAGGTTGGCATGCAACACTTCACTCAACTAGTCTAACTGAACGGTAACTAAGAATTGATTGGAGGGTATGTGTCACCATTTTCTAGAGGAGAATATCCTCAATGAGGGGAGAATATCTCATACTAAGGTACCCTCAACCTATCCAAATAAACTTAGGAAAATAAAATGAAAGGAAAATCCTAGGTGTGTATAATATCTCCAACACCCCCCTGAACACTACTAGGGACTATACATAATGAATGGGTCCCGGAAACAAAGCCCATGTTAGGTACCCATGAAAAATTCAACTAATGAACACTAAAATAAAGCAAGGAAAAAGGGAAAACCTCATGCAAACCCCCCCTTAAAATACAATGTATCAAAATAAGAGAAGGACAATTGCTAGGCAACTGTGTCCTTCACTCCATGACGATCATGTAGAATATGGAATTTTTTCTTGGTAAAAGTCTTGGTGAAGATGTCAATAGTATACTCATATGCAATATTCCTGATACAATATATTATACAAAACAAAAGATATCTAGCAAGCAATGATAGAATAATAATGATATATTCAGAAAAATGTTAGTAGAACACCAAAATAACACCAGAATAATCACCAGGAAGAGCAACTTTATTTTGATAAAAATGTTCACTTGCCTCTTCGAGGGGGAAACCTCCAACGGAGAAGAGATCTATTACAATAATCTCCAAGAAAAAATATCCAATACCTCCTACTATTATTTATACAATTTCTTCCTCCTAAAGAAACTTCTAGAGGAAGATCTTTCTAGAAGTGGAAGCTTCTATTAGGTCTTCTTACATTGAATTATTCTTCTTTATTTGTTAGGCCTTATTAATTAATGTCGGCCTTTATTAAATAGAAAAATATCCTATTAACTAATGAACCATGGAAAGGGGTTAGGATTGGATCCTAACATTCCCTCCCCCTTCAAAAGCAGCCTTGTCCTCAAGGTTGCAGGTGTGGAAATGACTGAAGTATGGTCACGGGTTCCCAGGTTGCCTCCTATGGTGTTGTGTCCTTACACTTTATCAACACTTGCTTGATAATGTAGACACATAGTTGATGTTCATATTTATGGAGGAATGCTTCTGGCCCACAACTTTCTTCAGACAATATGGTTTGGACTCTGCAATTCTGGCCCACAACTTTCTTCAGACAAGAAACATGGAATACCGGATGGATTTTGGAAGTAGCGGGAAGGGATAATTTGTAAGCCACATAACTAATATGCCTGATGATATGGTAGGGACCATAAAACTTAGGTGCCAATTTTTGACGTCCCTAAGCTTTGAGAGATGTTTTCTTGGAAGGTTGGATCCTGAGAAACACCTGATCATCTTCCTGAAAAACCCTTTCTCAACGATGTTGATCTTCCTATTGCTTCATGTGATTTTGGGCCATGTGGAGGTTTTCGTCAGAGCCACTAGAGTGGATATATGAGCTTGCAACATTGTATCAATACATTGGACCTTGGACATGTCAGGAAGATAGGTAGTGACTTTCGGTGGTATTTGGCCATACACCGCTTCATATGGGGTCATTTTAGTGGTTGTATGATAGGAAGTATTGTACCACCATTATTCCAAGGGAATCCACTACACCCACTGATGTTGTTTGTCTGGAGAAAAAAAACGCAAGTAGGTTTCCAAACATTTGTTGACTACTTTCGTTTGACCGTCAGAATGGGTTTGATAAGTCATGCTCATGTTCATTTGGGTGCCCTGCAATTTAAACAACTCTTGCCAAAATTTGTTGGTGAAAGTTGGGTTACGCTAAGAGACAATAGAGGTTGGCATGCCATGTAGCTTGAAAATGTTATCAAGGAAGACTTGTGCTATGAGTTTCGGTGTGAAAGAGTGAGGTAAGGGGAAAAAATGAGCATACTTGGAGAGGTGATCAACCACCACCATGATGACAGACATGTTCCTGGATTTATGAAGGCCCACTATAAAATCCATGGAGATTTTGGTCCACAGATAAGCTAGAATGGGTAATGGTTGTAGGACACCTAGACACTTTACGATTTCACCTTTATTACGTTGGAACAACTCACATTCTATGAAAAATTGAAGTATATCCTTCATCATGCATGCCCAAAAACAAGAAAAAAGAGCACGAGCATATGTATTTTGGAAGCATTAATGACCCATTATAGATGAGGAGTGCAACTCATTTAAGAGTCGGGGCTTGAGTGCTAAGGAGAGTGAGAGAACCAGATGATCCTTATGTCAAAGAATATTATCCTGCCAAGTGTATCCAATGGGAGGATTAGGGTCGTCCTGAAGACATTGAGTTAATTTAGAGGTATCATGGTGTGTTAGCCACTCTTGGTTCACTTATTCAATCCAATCAGGGACTGGTAAAGATAACTCAAAGAGGGAGTCATCCTCCTTATGTTGTCTTGACAATGCATCTGCTACTATGTTATATTTTCCCTTTTCATATATGATTTCATAATCATAACCCAACATTTTTTTCAACCACTTATTTTGTTCTGGGAGGATAGTTAATACTCCAAAAAATATTTCAGGCTATGGTGATCTATTTTAATCTGAAAATGAAGTCCCAATATATATGGTTTCCAGGTGTGCATTGCATGGACAATGGAGATCATTTATTTTTCATATGTAGATCGACCTAGGTTGCGACCACTCAATGCTTGTCTAGTAAATGCCAAGGGTAGACCATCTTGGGTGATCACTACACCTATACTCATTCCTGAAGCATCTAATTCCACCACAAAGGTTTTTTTGAAGTCAGGAGATGCTAGGACAAGGGTCGTGCACATGGCCCACTTTAATTTTGTGAATGCTTTCTCAACAACATGTGTCCAATGAAATACATTCTTCTTAAGGAGGTCAGTCAAGGGATTAGAATTTTTTACATAATGGTTGAAAATTTTCCTGTAATAGCCTATGAGACCTAGAAAACCCCTTATGTGCTTTAAGGTCATTGGTCGCAACCATTCTTGCATAGATTTTATATTTTTGGGGTCCACTTTTACCCCATCTACGCTGACAATGTGCCCCAAGTATTCCACTTCATTGACACCAAATGAACATTTGGTATTTTTGACAAACAATTGGTTTTCCTACAACAAGTGAAGGATTTTTTCCACATGAAGAAGATGGCTATCCCAGGTGTGGCTATAAATGAGGATGTCATCAAAAAAAACCAAGACAAACTTTCGAAGGTAAGGTTTCAATATTTTATTCATGGTTCTCTGGAAGGTAGATGGAGCATTGCAAAGGCCAAAAGGCAAGACCAACAATTCATAATGTCCCTCATGAGTTTTGAAATAAGTCCTCTGAATATCGGCCTCCTTCATCCGGATTTGGTGATAACCGGATCGAAGGTCTAATTTGGTAAATACATAGGCACCTTGTAGTTCATCCAACAAATCATCAATGACAGGAATGGGAAGTTTATATTTGATATTTATTTTATTCAAGGCATGAAAATTAGGGCACATGCACCAAGTACCTTCTTTCTTTAAAACCATCACCACTGGTGAAGAATATGAGCTAGTACAAGGGAGAATTACCCCCACCTCCAGTAAATCTTGTACCATATTTTCTATTTATTTTTCTGAGAAAATGGGTATATGTAGGGATGTACATTGGGGGGTTGACTTCCAGATGGGAGAGGAATTCTATGATCATGCTCACCCCTAGAAGGAGTTAAGGTTGTAGGAAGCTCAAATATCTTGGCGTATTTGTCCAAGATGAGTTGCAGGCAAGAAGGAAACACCTAAGAGACATGTTCAGTGACATGGATGGAATTAAGTTGAGAAATCACACCATGTTGGCCTTTCTTCAAGAGTTTCTCCATCATGTGAGAGATGATGATTTCATGAGAGCCTGCTTGGAGACCCCTGAGAGTATAGGGGTGAGCATCTTAGATGAAGCTCATATATCATTCCTGATAATCCATTGTGATCAGCCCCAGAGTGTGAAGCCATTACACACCTAATACAATATCACAACCACCCATGGAAATAGATAACATGTGGGTTTTAAGATGGTAATCACCCATTTGGAGTTTGAAATTCTCACAGCATCCCCCACACTTCATAGTACCACCATTAGCAATGAGGATTTGAAAATTAGAAATAGAGCGGACAAAGAAATGAAGATCATCATCTAGCCTAGGATGAATAAAATTATGGGTGCTACCACTATCAGTCAACACCACAACTGACCTATGTTTAATGTATCCCTTGATCTTCAATGTCTATGGGGACAAAATACCTGAGAGAGCATGAAGCAAGATGACCCGTTCCATGGATTCCATCAGCGTGACAACTGGATATTCGACATGATCACTTGGTTGAGAGGCCTCTTGGTATGAAACCTCATCTAATGGGATATCATCATAGGAAGAGGAAGTTGAGGTATCAATCTGGAAGAACTTTTGTTCTCAACATTTATTCCCTTGTGCATACTTTTTGATGCAGACCCCCCCCCTTTCTCCCGTTGGGGTTGTTGACCTCCCAGACAAGGATCGATCAAGATACTGAGTCGAATAGACTTTTCGGGTCTCAGTTAGACCCCAAATCAACTTACACAGGTCCTTTCTCCAAAGACACAGGTCGTGTGAGACCCATGGGCCCCCTCCTAAGCATTGTTCAAACCTCAATGCCAAACAGGCGCTGGCTCTTCTCTGGCTAATCCCTTTTCTTTATGTGACCACGGCTATGACCACTCACTAAATCAAAAGGCGCATTGAAAATTTGTGTATTGGGTCTTCACATGTGAGTCACCCCGACTCTCCCGACCTTTGAAATCTTGATAGGATCCTAACGTGTGCTAGCCCCTCTATTCTCCTTCACCGATGTGACCCTTCGCTATGATCATGGGCCAATATTCCGATCGCATCACGATTTCGCATATCGGGAACTCCTAATATGATTCACCTCCGTTCTACATAGGTCTAAACTCACGATGCTTTAGATCTGATGGCCTAGATCCTCCCTCGATCTAACGGCTCAGATAAAATCATGATTTTTCTTTTCACGAGTTCTTATAACTCTTCCTTTGACTTCTCTGAGTCACGAGTAAACGAAATGCTGATCTCTCGCCATGTGTCCCCCTTGATGGATGGTTCTGATGATTTCATAATTTCGTAACCCCACTCCTCTTGTGTACTTTCAAAGTTTATTGTTAGTGCACTTTACCTTGATCGGGTGGCTACGATTCTTTTAAGTTCAGACCGAACGGTTGAGATATTTCCTCCTCTGTGCTTGCTCCTCGTTGTATGGATGTTTATCCAATGGTGCAAATATTTCCCTTTGAGCTTATGATTTCTTCAGATTTAGAATATTTTCGAAGGATTCAAAGGCTTTGACCTTTGTCCTTCATGTGAATTTGTTTGTTGGATCTCGTTAACACTTATGAAAAGTGTTATTCCCCCTAATCTTGGTCTCATGGAGACTTTGAATTCCCATGCACTCCTTGTGTTTCAGGGATTTTGATAACTCATATCCAAAGGATTTCTTGAAGATAAATTTCTCTCGCCCTCCTGGCATTCTCCTTTTCTGGTTCTTCAACTTTTCGCAAAGTCCCTTTGACACTTATTCGAATCTCGGATCTATGCACTCCTTGCACCATATCCTTACACAAGGTTCAAATTCTTATGGATGAATGTTCATGCCTTGCACCAGTCTCTTTTCACTCCTTGCAAATGGAAAGTTTCATGCTATCTCTTCTAAGCTTCGGAATCAAAACAGATCTCATTAACGCACTCCTTGCATTCTGTGTGCACACCTTGCACCACTCGACATAAGAGAAACAATTGAAACTTATCCTAACATTCACAGTTCCATCTATTCCTAACAAAATTCATTCATTCATTCATGAAAGCATAATAACAGAGAGTTGTAAAACAATGTCCACACCATGAATTAGGTCAATTTTCCTTGGTTATATTCATCAGTGAAAATGGCTACAACTGTAATCAAAACAAAAACTGAAAACTCAGAAACCACCTACTAACTTGCAGCTAGCCTCATTTGGGTGTACATAACCTCTATTTATCTCAAAGGATTCTTAGGCTTACCCCCCTAACCACTTGTCTACATCAAAACCTATCCTGATGACTATCCTAGTCCAGTCACATTCTAGTGCCAGAGTGGAAACTCCCACTTCACTCGTGATCGCACAAGTGTGCCTCAAATTGTTCAGCGATGAGTTAGGGCATACCTCAAAATACTTGTTGCAACTTCTAGCATTGAGATTCCGAATAGAATCCTAGACATTGATAGGTATTTCTCCGTGTGCTTTCCAACGATACTCCTGCATCATACTCCCCTTGACAAAAATTCATGGACTCCTGCCCATGAGCTCCTGCACCGACTTTCCATGCTTCTGGATATCAGCATCATTTTCCCAACTAGCATATTCTATTGGGTGTCCCTTCCACTTGACCAAATATTCAAAATAGGTCTTCCTCCTGGTCTTTTTGTCGATTCTTTGATCAATGATCTTCTCCATTTGTGGCTTTTCTGCTACCATCATTTGTTTCTCCCACTGAACCTTCTCTTGATCTTTCGATCCCTCTGTGGCATCTTTCCTGTAAGGATACAAGTCCAAAACATTGAATATGGGCGATATGCCTACATCATCTAGTAGCTCAATCTCATAGGCATTTGCATCAATCTTCGTCAAGATCTTACATGGCCCTATCTTCTTCATATTTAACTTGTTATATGTTCCCCTAGAGAACCTTTCTTTCTTGAGATGTTCTAGAACCTGATATCCAACTTCTAATTGAAGTTCTCTGCGGTGTTTATCAGTTATGTGTTTGTACTCCTGGTTAGAACTTTGCAACTGTCCTCTGATCTAGCTATCAAGCCTCTCCATTTCTACAACAAAATATTTTGTTCCAGTGCTCCTGATCTCACTCTTTTCCAAGTCTCTCAACTCATATACTCTCCTGGGTTGCATTCCATACAATATTTGTAATGGGATCTTTCCCATGCTCCTGTTTGGTGAGTCATTATATGTGTTGTCACAGGGGAAAACCCAGGGTTCAACGCTACAACAACGCACCAATAAAACCCTAACTACTAACCCTTTCAGCAACACCTGTGAAGCAGATGAAGTCTCACCTGAGGTAGAGGTAGGGGTGGTTGCAGGACTCCAGTGTTTGCAACCTTAGCTGGGACACAGATCTGTGACTCTAACACCTCAACAAAGCACTTAGCAATATAGATCATCAATACTTAACCAATATTTACTTCGCAGATAAAACCCTAATTACAGAGCATCGCAGCATTCAACTTGATCTACTATATTCAAGCACTAAGCACATCCACATAGGCCAGATCTAGTATTCATCCATACTATTAAGAACATAGCATTAACATATCTATCTACCATTCATCTAAATCAAATCACTAAGCAATTAAAAATATAAACACATCAGTACATCGCACAAAGCAGAGCAACACAGCATGTATGTGGTTCACCCCCACCGTGGGGCTACATACACCAACTCTTTCTCTTCTTTATTAGTTTCTTCAATCAGTTACATGCAGAGAGCCACAAAAACCCTACTCCACAAAGGACATGAGATCTGTGCACCTTGTTATATGCTCCTTCCCTGGGCTAGTTTAAAACACTAAGCCTCTTCTCAATCTCTTACATTCACTTGCACTCAGCCTTGCAATTTTCACACAACTTGCACAAATATTTTACAGTCCTTCAATCACATAGATAAAACTCTATAACTTATCATTATTCACCTCTTCTTACATTGCCTATATACTTATTTATACATTACAACATGGGCCTAAACATGGGTAAACCCATGGGCCAACATTCCCATACCCATTACATAATCCCAAATCCCAAAAATCCCTAAAAGGGGGTTGAGATCCTATGATATTTTCTTTGTCTTGCTCTCCACCTTCGACAGCCTTTCGAAGTCCCAAAAATAGGTCAAACATGACCAAAGATCCTCAAAACTTGGTCAAGGGCCAACATCCCCCCGACACTCACCTGTGACTCATCCCGAGTCACTCTGATCTGGGTAGCTCTGCTTCAAAAGCATTGAGATTGGCTCGAGCTACTTCGACTTGTTGTTGTTCCACGGCCTCCTGTTTAGTGAACTCTTGGATGACTACTTCATTGATAGGTCCCTCTAGCCGTTGTTCATTTGTAGTGATGACTTGCTCCAATTCTACTCCTCGGCCTTCGATCTCTATGAACAATTGGTAAGACTCATCCTATACGGGTTGGAGCCTCTGATTCACTTCCATGACTTTTCTCTGAATGTTGTGGATCTATTGTTGGGCAATGCGTTGCTCTTGGGATCACTTCAATCTTTCAACAACTGACAGGGATTTCAACTATGCCTGTATTGTTTCTTCTTGATACTTCGCCTCTTGGAGTTTTGACTCCAGTGTCTTCAGTTCTGGATTCTCAGTGAATCACTCGTAATTCTGGGCACTGTGATTAATTAGTTTCTTGCATTCCATGGCAACGGCATTTATTCTCTCAACTATGCTCTGGGTAGTTTCTTCTCTTTGATCCCTTACATCCTGCGGGGTGTTGGGCACTGTGTGGAGATCTAAGTCAGTTAATCTTAGTTGTAACTGCTAGATAGCTTCTACAAGCTTCTCTACTTGATGTGCAACTTGGTCTTCTACCTGTGGCTCTAAGCCTGTCATAGAGCGAAGTGATTTTTTGACTGCTTCTTTCACTTCGAGTTGCTCTACGAGCAACTGTTCTTTTTCCTGCCAAATCTGTGTTTTCTCCTCTTCCAATTTTTCCTGGAGAGCAACCTTCTCCTGCTTTGCAACTTGTCGTTGTTCTATGTTTACTCCTTGCACTTGCTTCAAGGCCTAGGTGGCTTGTTTTGTTTCTTCTTGTGCTCGACGAAGGTGAGCTTCGGTTGCATATGCTAGTTGGGGGAGTTGGCTTGGCTCATCTCCCAACTCTAGTTCTCCTGATGGTAGGGGCGCAGTGGACACTGCGTGACTGGATTGAAGGGCATGTTTTACCCCTTGGAGTTCAACCTCGATTCTATCATACATTTCCTCCTACTTGGCTTCTTGTTTCTCCATGATTTTCTACGAGGCATCGTTTAGGGTTGCTATGATGAAGTCAAAATCATTGGTAGTGAGTACAGTATGCATCTTGGTCACGATGGCTCTGGATTTCTTCTAGGAAGAAGGTTTCAAGGGAGACACCTTGCTCTTCTTCATGGGATCGATCTCATCTCTAGGAGGTGTTACTTCACCTTTCTTTTTCTCATATTCCTTTCCATTTATTTCTTCCACTTCGTCATCACCCCCTCGGCTAGATGATATTGAGGCAGTCTTTTCTGAGGCATTGCTTAAGTCTTGGACTATTGTAGTCTTCTTCCTTCTGCTTTTTTTGGGTCTATCATGTTCTTTTTACATGGTATCTCGGCTATCAGGGTCAGACATATTTGTATGGTCTATGGGAATAAGGAGTTTTTTCGACCAGTGCTTAGTGATATCCTTAAGGTCCTCTTCCATGAGCTTGTAGTACGACTGAAGCTCCTCCTTATGCTCATCTGCCCGCGCTGTAATGTAGATGAAGTGACAATATGCATGGAACTTCATCAGGGGTTGGAACCTCTGTAGGGTATTCAGATTCATGCTAGGTTCAGCTTCGATGGCTCTCTTCAGCTAGAGGTAATATGTGTGAAAAATAGCATTGGAATGCCACTGTTTTCTCATATTGCTCAAGTACTAGATCATGGTGAACTTCATAGCAAGCGGCTCGAATGGATTGATGTCCAGGAAGGTCGCACCTTCCGGCATTTCCCAAGAAACAAACATGATGAGGATCAGGAGCCAGTTAAAATGGAACTCATAGCCCTGATCATGTGCTTCGCGACATTCCAGTTCAAGTTGATTAATTAGGTACTTCACCCAGTTCATCTGTAGACCTTCCACGCACTTCCCTGCAAAGTCAACGACAAAGCCCATGACCTACATGGGTTGGTTCTTCCTTACTAACTTTCCTCCAATTAATTGACATGCTAGGTGCATTGCACCATTCTGGATGGAATCTACCTTGTAGCCTCACGTCCCCTTCTCAACATTGTCGAATGTATCCTTGATCTTCAATGCTAGTGTGCAATCTATGGCTTTTCCTAGATATAATTCCTATGGATCAGGTCCTTGCATACTCAATCCTATGATCCTATGGATCAGCATCATATCAACTGTGATGCAGTGGTCGATCCATAAGTAACCACCATGGTAACATGAAAGTAGGAGCTTGACATAAGCATTAAATTCCTGGTGCCTTATGAAGTGTAGGATTTTCATTACATTCAATAGGGTGGACTGTGCAAGGTTCATCGTCCATGGCTGGGGGATTATCTTCAAATTCTTCCCCTTCATCTTGGTCAAGTATCTGTACAGGGCGAGCATGTTACGGTTCTTGCGATCTCTGAGGTTGAAGTCGTTGAAATTCAATGCTGCGATCCTGTCCTATTGTGCTCTCATTGCACATATCCCCTTCGGGAGGTACGCAGTAACCACGGTGTACTCAAAATCTCTTGGCACACTATCTCAACTCACCGCATCATCCAGAGGTAGGATGTAGTCAGGAAATATGGTTGGAATAATCTTCGCATTTTCTAAGTCATCTTTGTGCTTGGTTTTCTTCTCTGTTGTAGGTCGGGATGGCCCGGATCCATGAGCAGTCGACGGAGAGGCTTTCCCTCCTCTCGTCGATGATACTTGTACACCCACAAACATTACTCTTTCATTCATGAGGTCAATGATAACTTCTTCAACAATTTTCTCTACAGCACTGAGCTCATCCGATATGCATGCTCGTGGTTGAATATCTCAGGTTTGAAGAGTAACTAGTCAATGCAACGGGATGAATGGTAATAGTGTGATGATCACTGTGTAGAATCAACTAATCTGTGGCCTCAGATTCATAGTTAGAAATTTTTTTCTCAATGAAAGGTTCGATGGAATAAATAGATAACGAAGCAACGGATCTCTCCAACGAGCGAGAAGCCTGCATTAACTCAATTATGTATATTACGGCATAGTCCCAATGGTCTGATGGCAAGATGTCTGACCATAAATTCCTTTCTACCCAATCGCGGTGACAGTCTAACGGTTATACTGTTCCCAATGGCTATATTTCTTCGCTATGGTGAAGTGCCATGTGATGTTGTTCCGATATCCTGACGAAGTTCTAGTTTTGTAAATTTTCCCTTTACGTAGTTCCCTCTAGACCTTTCTGTAACTTTTCGATCTTTTCTCTCTTCTTGCTTAGTTTTCTAGCCTGCTTTCCAATGAGCTTCATATCATCATTCCTCTATCCATTTTGATTCTTGTCTTCTTTTGGCATATTAACTTCGCGATGTTGAGATTATTTCCTTGGATGCACGGGTAATACTTCTTCTTTAACTGGGGTAGGTGCTTCGGTCTTATGCAAATATTTTTATGTTCTTGCAACTTCGACATCCAAGTCTCTATTTCTAAGTAGCTTCGATCTATTCTCCTATTCTTTAATCAGCTGTGTGATCCTCCTAGTCATGAAATCTTTTAATTCTTGTTTTTTCTACTCTAAGACTTCTTCTTCTTTCCTTCTAGTATGGTCCTTCTTGATCCAAGGTTTTCCTAGTAATATAGTAAATGGAGCAATGTTCTCAATAAATTTAACAACCTCAAAGTCTTCCTCTGTCAAAGATCCATGGGCATTCATAGATACCTGGGCTAGTATTCCACATAGGGTTATCAATTTTCCTCTAAATAATCCTATTCCTCCCAGTGAAGGAACCATAGCATACTTTCCTAGATCTTCCCAAGTTCCTTCTGTCATGATATTCACCTGTGTTTCTTCATCTAGAACCCAGTCAATGTCAAAGGATCCTATTATTGCTTCTATGCATTCTTTTTCTTTGAATATATATGATAAGATGATATGTCGGTGGTCATTCAGGGTTTATTTCAACTGTAGCAATACGTTCTCTGATTCTTTCTGGGGTTCTGCCATAATCTCATTTTTTGGATCTGCCTTAGGGTTTTCTTGGTTCATATTCATTATTTCAACCTTAGCAATCATTCTATGGAAATCCTATACTTCATGGTCCATATCTCTACAACAAATACAACTAGATATTCTACCATGGCATTCCTTAGCCAGATGTCCCGATCTTTTGCAACTATAATAAACGGCTAATCCTTGTTTTCTTTTAAATGATCCCCAACCTTTCCTGTACTGTGCACTAGGATCATAGTAGCTAACCTACAAAAAAATCTTTCTAGGATCCTGCATCCATTTGTTAGTCCAAAAATTCTCTCTATGCATAGGTATAACATATCTTTCACTATTCTTATCAGATCTACTCATATCAAATCTTCTTTTATCTATTAGTGCCCTAGTTTTCAAGCTAGGAAAATTCTTATCAAACATAACTAGATCCATGTTACAGGTGAATCCTCCTACGGACAAGCGGATTCCCTCTTGGTATCTAGACCCCTAAAACCAAGACAGAAAGGGTTTTATCATTATCACTGACATCATTTTAGATCTAATTAATCTAATGAACGAAGAGGAAAAAGAAAAGTATACCTTTTTAAATGGTGTTTGTCCTCACAAAGTCCAAGTCGAGCTTCAATCCCAAGATCCTCGTTAGGTCCTGTAGAACAAACAAAGTTACAACAAGATTCCTATTCTACTGAGATTATCTCAAATACAGATCTATCTACTGAAGACAAGTTCATGTGGAACAAACATAAACTTGAAAGAAATAGGCCAAGCATGTATATATATTAATGAGAACAAATGAAGAATACTTACAATCCTCTGATGAAGGTGCAGCAGCTTCTTCTAGCTCTCTTTGTCCAACCCCTTTTCTCAAGTAACCTACATTGATTATGCTTCAATGGAAATACCACTTATGAGATCATAAGTTTGGTATCTCTCTCTCTATCCATGTAATTTATATTACCTATGAGATCATAGGTTTCACACCTCCAATATTTTTTGTACCTTTAACCATGAGAAGGCCTTCTTATATAAGCTTGGAGCGTCCCAGCCACTTGAGAGATATTTGGGATAAGTTGAGGATTCCTCTCCTTCAGTTGTGGATCTTCCCTAAGATCATTCCTTGAATTCATATTCGAATCCAACCAACCTTAGAGATTGAGGGGATTCTTCCCTGAATTCCTCCAACAAACCAAATTTTGCCCAAAAAAGGCTAGTGCTTCCTCAAAAGGGACACAGATCACTGGAACACTCCTCTAGAAGAGGGTACAGAGCACCAGCGCTCCCTAACAGAGAATACGGGAGTGCTCCCTTCCAAAAATTGAATTTTTAGTGGTTTTTCCAATGGCAAAAGGCTTGTACTCCTTGTCAATTTATTTCTCTTCTCCAAGACTAGTCTTTGAGGTGTATTAAGTGTTATTATGATGTCGTTAGAGGAACGACATAGGCAAGATGGTAGTATGATGTTTGTGACACTTATGGTCAAGATGCGACACTTGCAGAAAATATGTGACACTTACAACACTTGTAATGAAAACACTTGTGACACTATTGAAGTGAGTAATTTTGATGTTTAACAAATTGCCCCCCAAAGTGCAAAGTCAGAAGATGATGATGACTGAATTACTTTGTATAATTTTTCAAGAAAGGGCATGGACGCAGAGAGGATGGAAAAAGCTACACAAAACCATCAAACAAATATTATGGCATGTTTCAAACCCAAGGCATGCATACCTATGCTTGGGTGATAAAGACTTTTTCAGGTATGGCCGCCATAGAATACACTGCAGATCCATAATTATATTGA
>JASDQU010436334.1:19109-31933 GCA_032191745.1 Picea mariana | reverse complement strand
TCTTCTTACCAATCCCGATGTAGTACAAATCTAACCATGTGAATAGATGTCCTAATGTCAAACATGGCAGAAACCACTTGATTATCGATCAATGATGTAAACCATTAACAAGTGCGAGGGAAATCACCATTGATGTCAATGATTCCCAAGGTACCCTAGTACATTCCAACGAATGTGAATGTTTGAGCTGAAGTCGAACATCTGTGGAATCATCCAATCAGAGGTCAATGATGTAAATCTACCGTTGGACGTGAGGAGGCCTTCCATTGAGGCATGCAAGTCCCAAAGTACTAACCGGTTTCTAAGTCTAGTTCCCAAATGATGTGTTGAGGTCGACATGAATAGACTCGTCGTAGGAGGGCCTTGATGTTCCCCCATCAATGACACAAAACTAACATAGATATGTAAATTGGTGGATCAAATGAACATGGGCTGACACAGGTATTGAAACAGAATATTTGTCGTGGCTGACTCTTGAGGCAGATACTTCCCTTGAACACTGAGGCATGACAACAGAAACATGACATGGACCAAAACATGATAATGCAATGGATACTGTGACTTTACGTCAGGTGATCCAAAGGAGTAAGGAAACTCAAATGATTGGTTCAATGCATAGGTTCAGCATATTGAAATGCGTGCAAAGATAAAATTCCATGTTCAAGGGGGACTGTAAGGTTACTAGCAAAGTTCTCAAAAACTGCTTGGCTTGCTTCTTTCAATTTTTCCCCCATCCAGATAGACAAGTACCTCTTTTTGGTTTAACGAGCTAGAGGAGGGTAACACATGCTCGATAAGTCCCTCTTCCTTTGTTTAACAAACTAGAAGAAGTAAGGGTTTGGTCCCATATGGGCCCTTCAATGTATGATTGTTTAACGAGTCCAGAGAAGGTAAACTCGGTGGTTTTTCATATTTAGAGAGTTTGAAAATGACTTAAAGGTGACTCCAATGTTGTCCTTTTTCATAATTTTAGTCTCGTGAGGCCAAAAAAGAGATAAATTATCACTTGAAAGACGCCCTTTCAAACCTTTTAATGAGTGGGAAAGGAAGCACGATCACTCGACAATCTTTTCATGTTTAGAGAGTCTGAAAAGAGCTTAAAGAAGACTCCAAGGGGTTCATTTTTCGTGTATCCATGCGAGCCCGAAAAAGAGAAAAGTTTTCTCAGTTACATTCTCATGTTTTTACGAGCATGAGAAAGAACAAAGACTAAGCTCGGTATGCCCCCAGCTTGAAAAACTAGTGGCTTAACTCTAGAATGATCATCAAAGGCTGGAGACATGCCCCCCAAGCGTCAATTCATTCACCAAATTTGAGGTTGTCACCAATTTCTGTACTAGATGGAGAAAATCATGCATGTGGATGAAATGAAGGTTCAAATATGAGACCTAATGAAAGACTCAACTCAACATCTATGAGATCAGGTGAAAGACTCTACCTAATAGGAGAGGTGACTTCTTCATTTTTTAACATGCTTGACAACAAAAAACGAACTATGCTCAAGGCTCTGGGTTCAATCCCCATATTTTTTTTTCATTTTTTAACGATCTTTCTACAGAGAGGAAAACTATGCTCATGACCTTTGTTTCATTTTTTAATGAGCTTTCCACAGAGAAGAGAAACTATGCTCGTGACCTTTGTTTCATTTTTTAACGAGCTTGCTACAGAGAAGAGAAACTATTCCCGTGACCTATGTTTCAGTTTTTAATGAGCTTGCCACAGAGAAGAGAAACTATGCACGTAACATCTGTTTGATCATGGATTCCAAAAGGATGACGCTCTGGAAGGATACCATGTTAAGGGACAAAACACCATCATGACTTCCAAGAGATCTTCATTGGATGGAAGAAGAACGCTCTGGAAGGAACACATGTCGAGGGTCTCATCAGGGGTAAGGAAGATCTGGCTCCAATAGACCTACCAAAGAGATCACCATGTAAACTACTGTATCCAAGTCATCAGAAATTGAAGGCATGGGAGACAATGCCACATAATTGACCTATGGTAGGGGTGATACCGACTGCATATAAGACCTGGTTAGGGAGGACATTGGGTTAATGGTCAAGTCAAAGCCGACAAATGAAAGTTGATCAATAGCCACTATTATTCCATCGTGCGGGAAAGATATCACATGAAAAAAAGTGGACACAATAGCCTTCATGGCATAGACATAATCTCGGCCAAGGAGTAAATCGAAATCCAAGGGGTCCTAGACTACCATAACATCAATAAAGACTATTTTTCCTCCCAAAGTTTTCAGAAACTGAGGAAGGATCCCTAAAGGGTGACTGGTTCTTTTGTTGAAAGTGAACAGAGTGTGGGTAACCAGCACAAGCTTAGGATAACCCAAAGCTTGCCAAGCAATAGAGGACAAAATACTAATGGACGAACCTTCATCTATCAATGTATGAGGAACGTCCCAACCACAAAATTTTATTTCAATCTTGAAAGGCATGTGAGAGGGAAGACGAGTTCCATTTAGCACACCCCAATCAAAAAGGATGGCCTCATTACTTGGAAGGGTTTTCACAGGATAAGGAATTCCCCCCGACACTGTAGATCCTATTTCAACGAGAAAAATGTGGGTAGAATTGGGTTTACTCTCTAGTGGGAGAGTAGGATCGGTCGATGATGGGATCAAATTGACCACCTTGGCACTCTTCAAAGGAAGAGTGAGATTGACCAATGATGTAACCAGAGAAACCACTTTGGCACTCGTCAGAGGAAGACTGGGATTGACCAATGATGTAATCGGAGCAACCACTTTGGCACTCATCATAGGAGGAATGGGATTGACCGATGGAGTAACCAAAGCAACCACTTTGGCACTCATCAGAGGAGGAGTGGGATCGATCGATGGTCGAATCGGATCGACCACTTTGACAATCTTCAGATGAAGGGTGGGACTGACCAAGGAAGTAACTGGAGAAACCACTTTGACACTTCTAAAAGGAGGAGTGGGATCGACCGATGGTAGAGTCGTGTCGACCACTTTGACACTCTTCAGATGAAAGGTGGGACTGACCAATGACAGGACTGGATCAGTCACTTGGGTTTCACTTTCCAGATGAAATTTGGGGTTGATCAATGACGGAACTAGATCAACTACTTTGGTTAGTGGTTCAATCAAGGATGAAACTAGATTGACCACCGGATCAACCGGATTGACCAGAGATGGAACCGGATTGACCATTCCATCAACTAATGATGGATTGGGGGAAAGCCTACGATAACCTTTTGGAAGTTGAATTTTTTCCAAAAGAGAAGAAGCCTCATCCAAGTGAGGACAAAGGTGAGAATAATGATCACCTTTGCATAACATACAAGGGAATTTGACAGTTGTCTTCTTCTTACCAACCTTAATGTCACTAGTTCATGGAGCATCATCAGTGTGTCTTACAGAAGCCGATGATGTGGAAGACCACATTTCTAAGACCTTGGGAATACCAGGGCAATCCCTCAGAAAATGGTCACCCTTACAAACACTGCAGGGGAATTTAGGTTTCAGATTCTTTGTTTTAACCTTATCTACCTTATCAACACTCCCAGTACTATTAATAGTAGCTGGTTGCTTAGATCCAACATTTGATGTAATTGGAGGCTTGGTCCCTTTCTAGTTCTTCTTCTTCTTCTCTTTCTGTTTCTTCTTCTTCTTATCAATCTAGCTACTCGCTTGAGAGATTTCACTAGGGGAAGAAGGATAAATAGAAGGAGACCTGATGGGCGAAGAAGAAGAAGCGTTGACATGAGGTTGATGTGTGGGTGGTGTGCTTACATCTGAATCACCTGCATTTGAGATGACCGGAGTGGGAAACAACCATACTGGTAACCCAATTGTGAGACATGGAAGGCTCAAAGTAGCGATGTAAGGAGGACCAATGTTTTTGTAAGAAGGAAAAGAAAAGGGTTCCTCTGGAAAAGGGGTTCCTTCATTGGTCATTTCAGGAACTGATGCCATAAAAATAAAAAATCCAACCTAGATTTTGTTAGGGAGAACAAACAACACACACTAAAAATCTAGTAAGCAAGCACGCAAACAAAATATTATGACAATGAGAACACTAGTTGGTGATGAAATCCAATGTCGTAGGAACAAAGTAAGAAGGGGTTGAGATAGAGTGGGTGGAAAAATTACATTGACAACCTTCTTAACGGACTTACACCCTGGTGCAAGATCCCACACATAATCATGGGCATACCCTCCAAGGAGCCCGAGTGATTCTGGCCAACATCAATTCCAAGTACTGTGACGACTTGCCCCTCCACAATCACCTTGTGTAAAGACCCTAAAGATATAGCCCACTAAGGTTACCAACTACAACAGTGATTCCTGGGGAAACAGTCGACAGTTTGATCCATGCGCAAGGGCAGGGTATCTAGCCCAAAATAAACTTGAAAGACTTCCATTGATCATTGTGTGTATACCTTCAAGTGACCCCCATAATACGCACAATCTCTACACCAAGACCGACAAAGCAGGGTGAGTAACTCTGCCAATCTTAATGCTACCTCGTGATTGAACCTTGTGTGAGAAGGACTTCCTAGGACAAAATGCATCAATTGGATTTCACCGCTCCCTAACACAAGATCCTATGTTTGTTTGCATCTTTGGAAAGTTATCTTTCACACCTATTCCAAATCCCTACAACTAATCTAATGTAGGTTTGCTACCAGAAAAAGAAAAGATGTATAATCAATTTTAGTTTAGCGCTTGATTTTTAAGGTTGTTGTTACTCAACAAAAAAATGGCATGGACAATATGGTGTTTTGACCAACTCGAAAGTTATGAAAAGAGATGAAGATGCAATGTTTTCATTTCGATGAAAACTACGCTATGAGAAGGAGAAAACATTCATCATTTCAGATGCACAATGTCCCAAAATGTCAAAAAAATGCAATTCCGCTACTTTATGCAAGCATTCAAGGAAAACAATAAAATGCAAAGAAGAATCCAAGAAAAGATAGGGAGAATAGAGAAACCACTCAAAAATAATTGCTTGGGAAAATGACCTCAAAGATCAAAAATTACAAAAGACCCTTGAATTTCCTCACAAAAGCTTCCACTCAGTTAGATAAATGAGAAGAAAACAGTAAGTTGACTCTAAATCAACAAAGACAAAGAGTGACTCCAAGGTAAGGAGGAAAAATGTCAAAATTTCAAACAAAAGGTGATCAATTCTTAGAAAGTAGAGTGTTGAAGGCCAAATCAAGGATGTACTGAGATGATAAGACTCTTAGAAAGTGTCAAAAGAAAAAATTGAACTTCAGAGAATGAAACGCTAGAGGATTTTTCACAGAAAAGGGGCAGTGCTCTAGTGTAAGGGGCACCAAATCATTCCAGCACTCTATGTAAGCCTAGTAGGGAGCGTCAGTGCTCTGATAACAAGGGTAGGGGATCGCTGGCCTCTAAAAATTTATAAAAATTACCAGAAAGTCAAAGAATCAAGCAAACTAAGTCAACCAATTTGAAGGTGATGAAATCAAAAGCCAATCAATCAAATCTAAGAATCAAAGACAGTATGGAGAAGGTCAAGAAGTGGGCAAAGGGCCAAAACAAGATCTAGGAAAGGAAACAAAAATTAGATCTCCTCCCCAGTGGATTCACCAATTTATGTTACAGGTGAATCCTCTTGCAGACAAGTGGATTCCCTTTTGGTATCTAGACCCCTAAAACCAAGACAGAAAGGGTGTTATCATTGGTCACTGGCATCCTTTTAGATCTAATTAAGCTAATGAACGAAGAGGAAGAAGTAAAGTGTACCTTTTTAAATGGTGTTTGTCCTCACAAATTCCAAGTTGAGCTTCAATCCCAAGCTCCTCATTAGGTCATATAGAACAAACAAAGATACAACAAGCTTCCTATTCTACTGAGATTAGCTCAAATATAGATCTATCTAATGAAGAAAAGTTCATGTGGAACAAACATAAACTTGAAAGAAACAAGCCAAGCATGTATGTATATTAATGAGAACAAATGAAGAATACTTACAATCCTCTGATGAAGGTGCAACAGCTTCTTCCAGGTCTCCTTGTCCAACCCCTTTGCTCAAGCAATCTACACTGATTATGCTTCAATGGAAATACCACTTATGATATCATAATTTTGGTATCTCTCTCTCTATCCATGTACTGTATATTACCTATGAGATCATAGGTTTCATACCTCCAATATTTTATGTACCTTTCACCATGAGAAGGGCTCCTTATATAAGCTTGGAGAGGCCCAACCACTTGAGAGATCTTTGGGATAAGCTAAGGATTTGTCTCCTTCAGTTGTGGATCTTCCCTAAGATCATGCCTTGAACTCATATTCGAATCCAACCAACCTTAGAGATTGAGGGGATTCTACCCTGATTTCCTCCAACAAACCAAATTTCGCCCAAAAAAGGCCAGCGCTCCCTCAAAAGGGACACAGAGAACCAGAACGCTCCCATAGAAGAAGGTACAGAGTGCCAACACTCCCTAACAGAACATAGGGGAGTGCTCCCTTCCAAAAATTGACTTTTTAGTATTTTTTCCAGTGGAAAAAGGCTTGTACTCCTTGCCAATTGATTTCTCTTCTCCAAGACTAGTCTTTGAGGTGTCTTAAGTGTTCTTATGATGTCGTTAGAGGCACGACATAGGAAAGATGGAAGTATGATGTTTGCAACACTTACGGTCAATATGCGACACTTGTGGACAAGATGTGACACTTACAATACTTGTAATGGCGACACTTGTGACACTATTGAAGTGAGTAATTTTGATGTGTAACATTGGCAATCATTCTAGGGAAATCCAATACTTCATGGTCAATAGATATACAACAAAGACAACTAGATCTTCTACCAGGGAATTCCTTAGCTAGATGTCCTAGTCTTCTACAACTGTACAAAGGGTTAATCCTCGTTTTCTTTTAAATGATTCCCAACCTTTCCTGTACTGTGCACTAGGATCATAGTAGCTAACCTACAAAAAATTATTTCTAGGATCCTGCATCCATTTGTTAGTCCAAACATCCTCTCTATGCATAGGTATAACATATATTTCACTATTCTTATCAGATCTACTCATATCAAATCTTCTTTCATCTATTAGTGCCTTAGTTTTCAAGCTAGGACAAATCTTATCAAACATACCTAGATCCATACTTTAGAAACAAAAATTTCCACTAGTCTTACCTTCAGCAGAGCACAAAGCTTCCAAATCTAAAACTTTTCATTATTCTTACCTTTATCAGAGCACAGAGCTTGTAGATCTTACCTCTTTAAGATAAAATTCTCACTTTTACCTTTCTCATAGCACAAAGCTTTCAGATATTACCTCTTTTCTTCAGATCTATCCCTTCTTCTTTCCACAGAGATTCATAGGCCAAGTGGAATGTTGCGCCCTAGGGAAACAGATCTATGCACGGAGCTTTCACAGTTTTAGGTCGGATCTTCACACAAAGATTATTTTTCCTCAGTTCCTAGCAATCATAGTGTCAGTCCCAATATTTGCACAAAGCTTCTTCTTCCTCAGTTCCCAACAATCACAGTTTCAGGTCCCGGCAACGGAACCATTTGTTGGCACAAGGGAAAACCTAGGGTTCAATTCTACAATAGCACACCAACAAAACCCTGACTACCAGCCCTTTCGGCAACACTTGTGAAGCAGATGAAGTCTCACCCGAGGTAGAGGTAGGGGTGGTTGCAGGACTCCAATGTCTGCAAACTTAGTTGGGACACATGTATGTGACTGTAACACCTCAACAAAGCACTTAGCAATATAGATCATCAATACTTAACCAATATTTACTTCGCAGATAAAAACCTAATTACAGAGCATCGCAGTATTTAACCTAATCTACTATATTCAATCACTAAGCACATCCACATAGGCCAGATCTAGTATTCATCCATACTATTAAGCACATAGCATTAACATATCTATCTACCATTCATCTATATCAAATCACTAATCAAGTAAAGATATAAACACATCAATACATCACACAAAGCAGAGCAACACATCATGTACATGGTTCACCCCCACCCTAGGGCTACGTCCACCAACTCTTTGTCTTATTTATTAGCTTCTTCAATCAGTTACATGCACAAAGCCACAAAAACCCTACTCCACAGAGAACATGATATCTACACACCTCACTAGATCCTCTCTCCCCGGGCTAGGTTACAACACTAAGCCTCTTCTCAATATCTTACATTCACTTGCACTCAGCCTTGCAAGTTTCACATAGCATGCACAGAGCTCTTAGAGTCCTTTGATCACATAGATCGAACTCTAGCACTTATCATTCTTCGCCTCTTCTTACATTGCCTAGCTACTTGTTTATACATTACAAAATGGGCCTAAACATGGGTAAACCCATGGGCCAACATTCCCATACCTGTTACATAATCCCAAATCCCAAAAATTCCTAAAAGGGGGTTGAGATCCCACAATCTCTGCTTCGTCTTGTGCTCTACCTTCGACAACCTATCGAAGTCCCAAAAATAGGTCAAACATGACCAAGGATCCTCAAAAATTGGTCAAGGGCCAACAGTATGCAAATTCTTCTTGTGGCAGAATTTGATCCCACTGAATATGATGTTTAGTGACCATACTTCTCAATAAGTTTCCCAAACTTATGTTTACCACCTCAATCTGTCCATCTGTCTGAGGGTGATAAGTTGAGCTGAAGGAAAAATATATCCCCAAATTGTTCCATAGTGTTCTCCAAAAGTGACCAACAATTTTTTTTTCTTTGCACAAAGTAGAGCAACACATCATGTACATGGTTCACCCCCACAAATTTTTTTACTGCTTAATGCATCAACAACTTTGTTATCATTCCCAGCAATATGTCTTATGACAAAAGTAAAATTCTACATAAACTCAACCCATTATAAATGCCTCTGATTCAATTTTTCCTGCCTGGTTATGAATTGTAAAGCTTGGTTATCGTTATACAAGACAAATTCCTGTGGGAAAAGGTAATGTCTCAATTTCTTCCGGGCTTGAATTATGGCATAAAACTCCTTATCATACGTGGAGTATTTTCTCTTGGTCTCATTCAGCTTCTCACTAAAATAGGAAATAGTCTATTATCCTGGCTCAAAACTGCTCCAATTGCAACTCCACTTGCATCACATCTCACCTAAAATGTCTTCTCAAAATTCGGCAAGACCAGAATTGGTCGTTCTGTTATTTTCTCCTTTAGTATATTGAATCTCCTCTTGGCTTCCTCTGTCCATTTAAAATAATGGTGCTTCTTCTTCACTGTATCCATCATTGGTGCACAAATTCCACTGAAGTCTTCGATGAACTTCCTATAGAAGCTTGCTAATCCATGGAAGCTCCTTACCTCAAACATACTTTTCAGTGATGGCCATTCTTTGATTGTTTTCACCTTCTCTAGATCCATCTTCAGTTCATTTGAAGAGATCACAAAACCCAAGTAAATGAGTTATGTCTTCATAAAAGAGGACTTCTTCATATTTATCAACAGCTTCTCCTATTGTAGTCTCCTCATCACTAGTATCAGATGTCTCAAATGCTCCTCTTTAGTCCTACTAAAGATCAGTATATCATCTAGATATACAACCAAAAACTTTCCAATGAAATCTTTCAGTATCTCATTCATCAGCCTCATAAAAGTACTCGGGGCATTTGTTAAGCCAAATGGTATAACAAGCCACTCATACAAACCTTCATTTGTCTTAAAGGTTGTCTTCCACTCATCCCCTTCTCTCATTCTAATCTGGTGATATCCACTTTTCAAATCTATTTTAGAAAAGAAAATGGCTCCACTTAAACAATCCATTAAATCATCCATTCTTGGTAAAGGAAATCTATACCTGATGGTGATCTTGTTAATGGCTTTTAATTCTGTACACATTCTCCATCCTCCATCCTTCTTTGGACTCAACACAGTTGGTATTGTGCTAACAGTTCCTGGACTTGGTTCTTCACTTCCTCATTCTCTCGAGGTGTCAACATGAATGTTGCTTTGTTTGGCAGACTTTCTCCTGGTATCAAATCAATATGGTGGTTGATACTTCTGATGGGTGGAAATGAGTTAGGTAGCTCATTCACCACTATGTTAGCAAAATTATCCAACAATTCCTAAACTTCTTCAGGCAAATAATCCATCCAAGTACTTGTAAGGATAACTCTAGGTTTCCTCACCATAGCGAACTACATCTCCTGTTCTTCCTTGACTTCTTTCAGGATTTCCTTCCCACTCATGAGAAGTATGATTGTGTTGGCTTCCTCTTTCACTTTCTTCTCATCTATTGGCAGCAACATGTGTGTTCTACCATTCTTCTCCAATGTGTATGTATTTGTCCTCCCATCATGAATGACATTCATATCAAACTTCCATGGTCTTCCCAAAAAAATATGGCATACATCCATGGGAATTATATCACATAGAATTTCATCTCTATATCCTCATATCTTAAATTCAACCAATCATTGTTTACTAACCATTACTTGGTGTCCTTTCTGCAACCATGAGACTTTGTATGGATTCAGATGTGCAGTTGTCTCCAGCTCCAATTTCTTCACCATCTTTGTGGATACTAAGTTGTTAGTGATCCCACTATCAATTATCACCTTGCATACTCTATCTTTAGTCTCGCAAGCTATCCTGAAGAGACTATTCCTCTACACTAGATTTTCAACTTCTACCTCTGGTTTTAAGAGAACCTTCCTCAATATGAGGGATATTCCATCCTCTGCTCCTTCTGCTTCAACATCTCTTATATATGCTTATGAAATGTGAGCTTCACCTTATCCTTCATTCTTTTTCTTGGGACATTCCCAAGATAGGTGCCCTACCTTTCCATAGGCATAACACCTAATTTCTCCTCCTCCTCTTCTTCCTCTTCCTCTAGAAGAACTTCTTCCACCACCCTGTATTCCTCGAGAACTTCCTCCTCTTTCCGAGTGATTATGTGGTTTCTTCATCTTGTCATTAGACTTATGTGCCTTGTCATGGGTAACTCCCTTGCTTTTGTTTGGGGCTGGGATTTTGCCTCTTCCTCGTTGGCTTTGTTTTCTAGCCAACTTCTCTTCTTCTTTCAGCACAAATTGATAAGCATCCTCCACTGTCTTTATCGACAACATGCTAAGCTCATCCTGGATTTCATATCTCAGGCCATTCATATATCTGGCAACTTTTTCTTATTCTATCTCCCTTTGTCCAGTTCTAATGTTCAGCCTATAGAACTCCTTTGTGTACTCCTTAACTGTCATCCCCTTCGGTCTCAGGTTCTGCATATTCCTGAAAATATTGATCTGATAATATTTGGGCATGAACTTAGCCTTCATCTTGGCTACCATTATGACCCAATTCTTTATCTTTTGTTTTCCTTTTCTTCTCCTTTCAGCCTGTAGTTCATCCCACCACAGTGTTGCATGTCCTTTTATCTTGGTGATAGAATGTTTCACCTTTCTCTCGTCATCGACATCTTCATAGTTGAAATGTTTTTCCATGGATCTTATCCAATCCAACAGCTCTTCAGCATACAAATTTCCTTCATACATTGGTACCTTTATCTTGGCCCGACCGCCCAATCTAGCAATTGCTCTCAACAAGCGTTCTTCGGAAACATCCTCTCCTGCAGCTTCTTCAGCTTCTACTTCTTCTCTCTCTTCATCATTGATGTCTCCAACATCAGGTGCTCATCTCTGTGTTGCCTCCGTTACCTCTAATCCTGCACGAAGTTCTTGCATCTCCCTTTCTACATCTCGATTGGATAAAGGTGCTTCCGTTCGTCTCCTAGGTGGCATTGTGTTGACTATCTGTCACACACAGAGTACAACTTTGAGTTCTTTTGTCTCCTCTCCTTTGCCTATTGTCTGCAAGAAAAAATTCAACTCTGATACCACTTAATACAGACCCCCACACTTTCTCCCATTGGGGCTGCTGACCTCCCTGTCAAGGATCGATCAAGATATTGAGTCGAATCGACTCTCCAAGTCTCAGTTGGACCCCAAATCAACTTACACAAGTATTTTCTCCAAAGACACAGGTTGGGTGAGACCCATGGGCCCTCTCCTAAGCATTTTTCAAACCTCAACGCCAAATGGGCACTGGCTCTTCTCTAGCTAAGCCCTTTCCTTTACGTGACCACGGTTGTGACCACTCGCCAAATCAAAAGGCGTGTCACAACTTTGCGTATCGGGTCTTCGCATGTGAGTCACCCTAACTCTCCTGACCTCTGAAATCTCGACAGGATCCTAGCGTGTGCTAGCCCCTCTATTCTCCTTCACCGATGTGACCCTTCACTATGACTATGGGCCAATATTCTGAGCACGTCGTGATTTTGCGTATCGGTAACTTTCGATACGATTCACCTCCATTCTCCCGAGGTTCAAACTGCGATGCTTCAAATCTGATGGCCCAGATCCTCCCTTGATCCGACAGCTCAGATCAAATCATGATTTCACGATTCGTGAGTTCTTATAAATCTTCCTTTGACTTCTTTGAGTCACGATTCAGTGAAACACTAATCTCTCACCACGTGTCCCCCTTGATGGACAATTCTGATGATTTCAAAATTTCGTAACCCCGCTCCTCTTGTGTACTTTCAAATCTTATTGTTAGTGCACCTTACCTTGATCGAGTGGCTACGATGCTTTTGCGCTCAGATCGAATGGCTGAAATCTTTCCTCCTCTCCGCTTGCTCCTCATTGTTTGGAAGTTGATTGGATGGTCCAGATATTTCCCTCTGAGCTTATGCTTTCTTTAGACTTAGAATATTTTTGAAGGATTCAAAGGCTTCGACCTTTGTCCTTCCTACGAGTCTGTTTCTTGGATCTCGTTAACACTTATGAAAAGCATTATTCCCCCCTAA
>JASDQU010436334.1:0-18630 GCA_032191745.1 Picea mariana | reverse complement strand
GGGTCAATTTTCCTCTATTATATTCATCAATGAAAATGGCTACAACTGTAATCAAAACAAAAACTGAAAACTCGGAAATCTCCTACTAACTTGCAGCTAGCCTCATTTGGGAATACATAACCTCTATTTATCTCAGAGGGTTCTTAGGTTCCCCCCCTAACGTTTTTTCTACATCAAAACCTATCCCGACGGCTATCCTAGTCCAGTCGCATTCCAGATTCAGATTGGAAACTCCCACTTCACTCGTGATCGCTCAAGCGTGCCTCAAATTTTTCGATGTTGAGTTAAGGCGTGCTTCAAAATATCTACTGCAACTTCTAGCATTGAGATTCCGTACAGACTCCCAGACGTTGATAGGTTCTGCTCCGCATGCTTGACAGCGATGCTCCTGCATCACTTTTCATCAAAATAGTAGAAAATGCCTTTCTTATGACGTTCCATCATTTTGGTTGGAGATACCTTTTGGACCTTCAAAGTTTGGGTCAGAGTAAGGGTATCCCTTGGGTGAGGATGGTTTGTAAATGGATCCTTCAAGGATGGATCCTAGAGGATGGTATCTACTTCCCCGACTAATTGACATGCCTGCAACTAGGTAGTAGGATGATGCATGTTCACATGAGCCTTGATAGCTTCTTTTAAACCACTGATAAAACATTTCAGGTATAATTCATCTGAAAAACCCTTGGTATGGATAGTCAACTATTCAAATGTCATGATGAAGTCTGTGACAGAGCCAGTTTGGTGAAGCTTAGTGAATCGGCCCAAAAATTGTGATTCTCAATCAAAACAGGCACAAACATATTTAGATAACATGTTCCAATTGGGATGTCCTGGATAACATTTCTTATGCCATTGCCACAATTTCCAACATTCTTGATACAAGTACAAAAACCCTACATGGAGTTTGATCTATTCATCTCGAATATCATGAAGGGAGAAGTATTGTTCCATTTGAGAAACCCACCCGGCTAGGTTGGAACCATCAAATTTATGCATTTCAACTTTGGGCACCTTAGTCCAAAAAGGTGGAGAACCCAAAAGGTAGCAGGAGGACTTAGTAATTTCATAATGAGAAGAGTGAGGTTCTTCTATGTTTGTCTCAACATTCTTACCTAGGAAGAGTTGCACCAATTTGTTGAATTGATTTTCAAGGCCTATGTTGAATTCATTGCGGAGGGATTATATGTTACCGTCAATGTGGTGTTCTAGTTGGGAGACTCTTTCCTCCAAGGTTTCTTGGGACTGAGAGAGACTAGTAGGCATGGTAAAGGCTGAGGTAGCAGCTGAGGTGTCGAGATGGAAAACGAATGGGCTTAAAAATGATAGGTACTCAGGTGATCAGGACAAAGAGAGGAATACAATGGGAAAGGTCTCAAGAAAGGCATCCCAGAGGGGGTTGGGTCCGTGAATAAAAACAAGGACTAAAATTTAAGGTTACCACTGTGATCGGAATGAAGAGAGGAATGCAATGGGATAGGTCACAAATAAGGATGCAGACAGGCCCAGACTCTTTTTTTTTTTTTTTTTAATCCTATGGAGTTATACTCTGAAATGAATAATACTGCAGAGGAGGAATGCCCAAATTATTAAGAGGACGCAAGATGTAGTAATTTTGCAACCACAATGTAGACGACAAGGTTAATGCACTACAATTGAACTTGCCTTTTATTTTTTTTGTTCTGTTCCCAAGGGTTAGGGTTTGCAGGGAATCTACAGTCAAGGGTTTTCCCTATGTTATATCTCTTTTATATATGTGCGGGGTCCAATAGTAGTACTCGGCCCAATATCTCAGGGCACCAAATAAGGAGGCTAGAACATACCCTTAGCCATACTACCTAACTACCCATGTACTAGAGAGTCACTTCCCGAGTAATTTTCTTGGTGACACTATAGAAGTCAAGCGACCAATCAATTTATCTACAGAGGGCTTCATGATGCCTAGGTTGATCTGTATACAGGTGTTCTCTGATGTGCTACCACTTGAAGGGGTACCAACATGGGTTACAAGGGTGGCCAATATATGTGTGCCTAGAAACCACTTATATTTCTTGCATGTATGAATTTCCAACCGCATATTTATGCACATAACAACACATCTTTATAGCTTAAAGATGTCGGAATACGTCTCCACCCTGGAAAAAAAAATTAGTCCGTAAGTATTTCCCTGGAAAGAGATCTAATACCACTTGAATTATTCTCGATACAATATATTATGTAGAACATAAAATATGTAGCAAGCAATGACAAAATAATAATGATATATTCAAAAAAATAACAACAAAACACCAAAATAACACCAAAATAATCACCAGGAAGAGAACTTTATTATGATAGAAATGTTCACTTGCCTCTTCGATGGGGAAACCTATAGCAAAGCATAGCTCTATTAAAATAATATCCAAGACAAAATATCCAATACCTCCTACTCTTATTTATACTAGTTCTACCTTCTAAACAAACTTCTAGAGGAAGATATTTCTAGAAGTAGAAGCTTCTATTAGGTCTTATTACATTGACTTATTCTTCTTTATTTATTAGTCCTTATTAATTAATGCTGGCCTTTATTAAATATATAAAATATCCTATTAACTAATGACCCATGGAAAGGGGTTAGGATTGGATCCTAACATGACCCATGGAAAGGGGTTATTGATACAAAATGTCCAATACCTCCTACTCTTATTTATACTAGTTCTACCTTCTAAAGAAAATTCTAGGGGAAGATCTTTTTAGAAGCAGAAGATTCTATTAGGTCTTATTACATTGACTTATTCTTATTTATTTATTAGGCCTTATTAATTAATGTTGGATGTAACACCCCGAGTTTTGAGCCCCGATTTTAAATAATGTATTGTTACACTGTTGAGAGGCCAGAGTGCCCAAACAATTATTAAAAGGCCATTGTGCCCAAGAAATGTAATGTTTTGATCATTTTTAATAATAAATACATTGTTGGTTGCTAGACTGACAAGGACTAGAGTTATAGGGGGATATGATTTCACAAGAGAGGGGGCTTGAGGGGATAAATTTTTATTTCCTATTTTATTACCCTTTTTGTCTAAGGGAGTGGATCAATTATGTGATCTTCTTGGGGGGAGTCCAAGAGGTTCTTGATTCCCCACAAATTTCTTGAACCTACCCCTAGTCTATTGGGGGGATGGGTTGGCTCATCCATTCATTAGTTCATTCTCTCTCTCTCTCTCATTTTCTCATCCTCACTCTATTGTTGGTCACTTCAATCTTCCCTCGTGCATTCATTCACTGGATTGTTCATTGTTTTTCACCTTGCATGGAGATCTCACTCCATTCATTTATGTCACCCATTCATATTTCCTCATCCGTATCTTGGCTTGGGGAAAGGAAGAGGAATTGTTAAAGAGAATCCATGGTATTTTTGGTTGTAGAGTTCGCTGGTGTAATCCATCCATGACTTGAGGCTTGCATGTCTAAGATGCATTGGCCTGTGTCCAAATTTGTTCATAATTGTGAGTCCTGAGAGTTGTAGCATGGACATTCTGGACCAGTTGTGTTGGAGCCCTAGAAGGAGAATGACTGCCTGAGGGACTACGTGGAGGAGTAGGGTGGGGGTCCATTCCCTTGGGTGGTGCAATATGGGTAGAAGAGAGTTGGGTACTTGGATTGTTGTGATTGTTGGGAAAGCCTGTGAGAGATTGAGTATTGACTGGTTCGGGAAGCCAAGTAACACTCTAGAACCATCCTTGTGGATTCATAGCCCTAGATCAGGGGTGACACTGTTGTTGAGATCTGGAACAGTGGTGTCTATGGTTGGGTGGAATGTCCTTGGTATGCATCCAGTTGGTGTCTTCTTTTATAAAGATAAGTGTTCTCTGATTTGGTATTATTTACCTGTATATCATTGTATTTCATTGTGTATTTACTTGTCGTTTAATTAAATATTTAGAATATGCATGCTTGTTGGTTGTTGTTGTGCATGTTGTTAGCTCTTTCTTCTTATGCATCCTTATTAAATTAAAAAGGTATGAGTAAGATAAATAAGTCCAAGGGTGGGCTTGAAGGTGGTGGGGTATGTTACAGATTGGTATCAGAGCTTCTAGTTTAAACATCAGGCCAGTATGGGTTGGGTCTGTTGGTCAAAGTTTCGTGCTTGAGATCGAATTCTGACTGTGAAGTTGAAAATATTAGGAGGAATGGCATTGTAGAATCTACGCAGGAGATAGAATTTCAGAGATCCTTTGTAAGGGATCAAAGGATCGTGATCGTCCCTTTCGAATTTGGGATCGATCTCCACTACGGGATCAAGAGAGGTATGAGATCATTAGATCAAAGGGTAGGTGAGCAAGGGTCATCTAATGAAGGTGAAGCCAAATGTTGAGTAGGTTTAAGTCTCAGCCGTCAGATCTGCGTGTGAGCAAATGTGAGCTATAGATCTTGTGGCGGTTTGGAGGATTGAGACTTTGGGAGAAGCGAGCCCTCATGTTGCATGCTGAAAAATATCCTGAAGTCCGAAGTTAATTTGGATCATTCGTTAAGGAAGACCCATGTCAACAGATTGGCTAGTTTGAGAATTCAGAGTTCGAGAGAATTGGAGTGTACTGATGCACAAACTCTCGAAGTCCCGAAGTCTAGAGTTCATCTAGATCGTTCATCAAAAGGTACATGTGTCGGCAGATTGACTAGTTCGAAATTTCAACATTTGGGAGAAATGGAATGTGCTGATATGAAATCTCCCAAAGTCTCGAAGTTCATCAATTGTTGGATAGAGCGGTGGGTTTCAAGAGTGTTGAGGAATGCCATATCTACTCATGGGTGATTGTGAGCCATAGATCTCACAACGGTTCAAGAATTCGGAGATCAAGAGAATTGAAGTGTGCCAGTATGGAAAATCTCGAAGCCCGAAGATATGAAGCTCAAAGAGTCAAAGTGGTGGGGCATGATGAAGTCACCTGGAGGTGATGTGGACCCTGAAAGGTTAAGCAGTTTGAAAATTTCGAGTTCGGGATACTTGAGGAATGCAAGTGTAAAATATTTTGAAGCTCAAAATTTTGAAGTGGCATGGCTCGTAGAACTCACTTGGGATGACGTGGACACATGGGATGTGTGCCACATGTCAGCAAGTTTTGAACCTATGGAGGATTGAAATGTTAGTTAGAATGTGACACATGTCACCCGCCTGATTTGACCACGTGTCCGCTTCTAGTATTTCACCATGTAGCAACAGATCGTGTAGTCTGAAGACTGGAAACTCTAGAGGAAAAAGATGTGACAGTTGCATTGGGTCGAGAACTCTCGAAGGCCGGAGTACATATCGATCGTTGATCCTCGAAGACACACAGTAGTAGATCTCGTAGTCTGGAGACTTGGTACTCTAGGGGTTTTCAAGTCTCTATGAACGAAAAGTGTCGAAGGCTGAAGTCACAAAGGAACACAGACTGTCAATTTAGGATCCCTTCGGGACCTTTCTCAACCGTTGGATCAAGCAGTGGAAGGACAGGGTAAGCACTTCGGTGAATTGTCATTCCGGGGGAGTTGAGCAGTGCAGGAACTGAATGTCCCAGACCCCCAGAGCGTCGAATTAATAGAGTATCATCCATCCTAACACTTTATTAAGTTGCAGATCATCGATCTCATGAAGCCTCCAGATAGGGGTAGGGTCATTTAATTTAAGGGAGATTAAATATCTATTGTTCGATACTTGTGGTGGAGATAATGGATATTTCGGTGAAGGGTGACTCCAAGAGGAAACAGGAATTAACAACAGAGAACAGACGAAGGTCAAAGTCCGGAGGACTTGGTCCCGACCCCAATCCCATGCAAAGGTAAAAAGTGGCTTGGGTGGTAACTTAGCCATGGGTTTGTGAGTCGCACAAGCCCCGTGTGAAAGAACACGGAGCGAGGCAGTAAGGAAGGGACCAAGTCATGGATTCAAACCGTGGTCACTTGAAACCTAGTTTGAGGGAAGCACCTATGAAGAATGAAATTCTTGATTATCCAAGGATAAGACAAGACTATTATTTTCTGGAGAATGGGGATATATTCTTCATGAACTAAGAAGAGAAAAAAAGAACTTGTAGCATTATTTGGCAAGTTTCTTTATATGCATAATTCTAACAAAATGGTCACTTGCACATTTTGCATAATTAAGAGATTAAACATATCATCTTGAAATGAAGATTCGAGAGATGGAAGAAGGTGAGGGATCCTCCAGCCATGACAAAGAGGCCAAAGGCTAGAATACCAGAGTTGGTATTGCAGAGACAGAGTCCAATGGATGCAAGGGATAAGGAGAGCAGGAAACATTAATAGAAACTATAAGAAGCATGAAAATAGAAGTGCAGAGCTACAAGGAAGACAATGAAAGGTTGATGAGAGAGAAACGTTAGATAAATGCTTGAGTGTTGCAGAGCTTAAACCAATTGCAGAGGAAAACAAGGAATGGCTCTGAGACAAGGGAAGAAGGCGGGTTTCGTGAAAGAAGAGATGATCGTGGAAGAGATAGTTATTCAAGAAGTGCTAGCATAACTCATAGACACCACTCACCTCCTTACTCAATAAGAAGTTTTTATGCATCGGATGACTCCATAAGCAATCTAGAGGTGTCTCATGTTAGGCACCAAAGAAGGAGACAGAAAGTGGACAATTTGCAAGGAGAGATGAGGAAGTTTAAGCCACCCTCCTTTGATGGTGAAAAAGAAAGGGAAGATGATGTTGAAGCATGGTTTCTTGGACTCGGGAGGTATTTTCAATTGCATTACTATTCATCAAACCTAGAAGCCATAATTTCCACCTACCATCTACACGGAAAAGCTGCAATGTGGTGGGATCAACTGAAGCAAGTTGAACATATTAATGAGAATAGGATCACTTAGAAGCAGTTAAAGAAGTACCTCCAGAAGGAGTACCTCTCAAAGCATTTCTATGACAATAAAATGCACACTACTACATATGACCAAATTTTCCACGGTTTTTCGTTGTTATTGCCACACATATCCGTCGCACTTTCCACGAAAGCAAAGACTATTTTTTGTGGAATTTTTTTCGTCGCTATATCCAAGAACCAAGTATTCGTGGAAACAGTGATGACATAATTTCACCACGTGTCATCATCCTCAATATAGGTTTACCTTAAAAAGTGTGGAAATAGCAATGAAACATTGTCGCAATAGGGACGAAAAAGCGTGCCAAAGTAAAAAACTCACCAACATCTTACGACGCAAATGACATACATGCAACAAAAAAACGTGGAAAGGTGTGACAAAAAATCGTGGCAATAGCGACAAAAACTCTGGGCAGAGTAAAAACCCACCAACAGCTTACGACTCATATGTCATATGTGCAATGAAAAAGAGTGGAAAGGTGTGATGAAAAATCATGGCAATAACAACGAAAACTCTTGGCAGAGTAAAAACTCATCAATGGCTTGTGACGAACTTTCGTCGCTATTTCCACGTCTCCTATAGGTTTTTTTTTTTTAAATCTACATGAGAAGCACTTGTTTGTGTGTTTACATGAGACATTTTGGGAAAATTATCAAGCAAATCTACATGAATAGTTGGAAATATTTGTAGAGAAGCAATATTATCATTTTTTTCATAGCTAAGAATTGGGTGGATTGGTAATAATTTGTTAAATATCTCATTGTATGACCATAATTTGACCCTGAGTGATTCAATTTTTTTTAAAAGTCTTCGTTGAATGTTATGCTTTGGAATTCATGGTGGAATGTGATCAATCTTTGACCAAAGTACTAGAATATTTCAAGCAAGGACCACACATAAGATTGATTGAGTAAATGCATGTAATGTTGAAGATGGTAATGGTGAACAAGGTATTCTCCCAAGCCTCATTTAGATGGAAGTGTAATCCCAGCATGGGAGGTGAAAGGACTTGATGGAGGATTTGGAAGCTCAAGTTGCTTGAAATATTGACAATGGTGGATGCCAATAATGTTGAAATTCAACAACAAACACGACATTAAAATTTCACAAAGATTAGAAAAATATGGTGTCAAAGAGAAAGGGAAAAGATCTTCACCAATCAAGAGTGAATCAAGAATCCCTAATAATAAGGTATAGTATTGAGATGCATCAAGAGTGTGGAATGTTGAAAAGGATGAGAGAAGTGTAGAAAGGAGCTTTGGTGAACTACATAATAGAGGATGATCAAGGAATTTTATTGATGAAAAAAATTGAGTTAATGGAGATGGAGGTAACCTTTGAGGATTTGATATGAAAAAGAAGTGATGAAATAAGGGATGTGGATACTTGGACTACATGCATAGAGGCACCAGTCAATACTACTAACCTAGAAGTCTCTACAAAAGCATAGAGTTAATAAGAATATGTGATTGAGTACATTATATTCAAGTATTCTAAACCTATGGACAAGCATTCCATTGAGAAGGGGGTAGAATGGAATGGAAATGTTGTCAGTCCATCATATTTCCTACTCTCTATGCTCATTGTTTTTTTTTTAGAATCCACTTAACATTGTTGTGCTTAGAACCTATGTGTGTGTGGTTTGCAATAAACACACCCATGCTACTATGACTTTGAATAGTTGGAGTGTTATAGTTGGAAGCAACCAAAATTTATCCATGGTATTATCTAGATCAATGAGTGTATCTTTGGGAGCATCTTTGGTGGTGCAATAGCTAGGAACTCTATATCTTATGTTGTTTTTGAATCACCAGATAAGAATAATAAATGAGATAGAGTAGTGATAATATGTTGAATTGTGAGATTTATATCCATGGTGAAAATATAGTAGGTTGTGCCTACATTGGGATCAATATCGTCACCTAGTTTGGAGCCAATTATAGCACAAACATGAGATATGCAAGTCAAGGACCCATATATCAAGCTTTATAGTGAGAACCAAGGTTTGATGTACTATGAAAGAAATGTTACTTATAATATGTAATTAAGGTGATGCAGGAAGTTATTCATTCTAGAAACATATTTACTATGAATGCAAGAAATAGAAAACCTTCCATAATTTGGACACTAAGCCAATGCATGATTCTACTAGTGTATATAGTGGAAGATGAAGTCAAAGAATTTTTGAAAAGTTTTCTATAGATAATAGACAATGATAAATCCACAAAAAATTTAAGGGAGGTCCTTGGGCCAATTTTAGAGTCACCAATAGAGGCACAATATAGGCCCTTAAACCATGTCCAGTGAACAAGGAATGGAAAATAATTTATCTTAAATGCATTGATTCAATGATATGAAGTGTGAAAAGTTATGCTCAACTTCGGGTTGGATGTTACAATCCTACTAAAGTAATCATGGGAACTCATGGGATGACCAAATTGGGTCCAATTGTCGATCTAATGGTAGTTGGCGAACCAATCACACATTTTCCCCATTGTCAAATTGGCGTAGATGGAATTTTATCTCGATTGTGTCAATATTTATGCTTACTTTGAGTTCATTGACATAAAATAATGCTGCAAAGTTTATGGAACACATAACTTAACACATCATGTTTGAATAGAGGGTATAAACATTGGATATCACTTTAGTATATATATGTGAATGATTGTGGGAGTTTAATTATGAACTTTGGACTCACGAGAAGATATAGTAGGACTAGGAACCTACTAGACATAATGTTTGTGTTGACCCATGAAACCTTGGAATCAATCTTTTCCAAATAGTCCCTACAATTCAATGGTACTTCTTATCTAGTGGAGCATGTGGATAATTGTGAAACTCACTAGTATACATAGGGAATTTCAATTTAGTAGTGGGTGCATAAATGTGTGCCCACCTTAGTGTCATTGTTGAAGAATTGGTACCTATAGAAGAAAAATGCAATGAAAGATGACCTACTGACCATAACTACAATTTAAGTTCTATGACACTTTTCAACTTTGTCAGGAAGATATGTTGATTAGTGGGGATATAAAACACATTCAATGCTTCCCACTAATGGGACTACCATTATGTTTGACCATATATTTTGTAGAGGATGATGTCACAAAATAATTTCATTCTCCGTGGTTTGAATAAATAGAGGTGCACCATGTAGTCACATAAGCCAAGAATACCAACTATCTAGTTCACTATCATGGGATATTGAAGACAAATAGTTGATTTCAGTATGGAGGATGTGTCTAAGTTGGGTATTATTGGGGACTATTTGTATGAAAACATCATTGCAGACATTGTATATTTTATTTGAGATTACACTCACCTATTCCCATGTAGCATCTTTGAGATGAAAAGAGTGACAGGAGAAAATTGGGAGATGAATATAGAATTGAAGCCTGACACTTGATCTACCAAGAAGTGACTATATAGGATCCATTCACATTATAAGGAATATTCTAAACAAGAGATGTTTGATATGCTAATTATTTTTTAGATATTTTCAGTGGAACAATAAGATTCGATTAGTCTAATAGTCATCTAGGGTGTGAAAAAGGTGGAATATTTTTTTCTGTGGAATTTTTTAGATTGAGTCAGACCTACATACATGATCCCTTTCATACACATTTTATTCACGAGATTACCAATAAAGTGGCAAGGAATGAACCTTACACCTTCATAGTAGGATTATTTGGCTATCATAAAATCTGAATCACCAAGGAGGATAAGATGAACACCATTTTTTCTATGGAATGGTGACTGTATGCATACAATCTCATGCCCTTTGGCCCAAGTAATGTGCCAATTATGTTCTCTAGAATCATGTTTGTTATGTTAAATGAGTATATCCATAATTTCCTTGAGCTATATTTTCAATTATTGGCAATGTATATCTTACTAAAGGGTCACATGGCTAAACTAATGTTGGTGATGGAAAGACGTTGATTGATCTAGTTGTACCTAAATATTAAGAATTTCATTTTCTACACCTCATTCAACATCCTCTTGGATCATATTATCTACAAGGAAGGATTTTTAGTCAAACTAATGAAAATCATAGTAATTTTAGAATATGTATGCACTAGAGAATGTTCTTGTGTTATGTTCATGCAGGGTATTACCATATATTTATCATGGGGCATGCTCAACTAATAATGTAGAAGGAGGAACTACTATGAAAAGGTGTCCCGTTTGTATGGATTGTAGAATGTGAAAAGGGTTTTTTCAAGTTAAAACGGTGGATGGTTATGGCTCCAATTCTTGTTTTTCCTAATTGGTCAAAAATTTTCCATGTCCATGTGGATTCCACTACCATTGCATTGGGAACATGTTGGCATAGCTAGGGGAACACATGCTACACCACCCAAGGTAATTTGCTAGAAAAAAATTTTGATTACACAACCATGAAATGCAAAGGCCTGGTGATGGCGTATATGCTACAAAAATTTCAAGTATTATCTTTTGGACCAGTCTTTCAAGTTGTTCATTGATAATTTAGTGGTCAAGTATTTGGTTAACAATACAATGTTGGAAGGTTAATTCTATCAATGTTTGCTACTATTTTAGGAGTTTGATTTTGAAGTGGTGGTTAAACTAGGTAAATAAAATGTGGGACCTAATCACCTCTCGAAAATACACAATGAGAACAATGTTGGGATAGTGTTGAATGTAGATATATTTTGCATGGAAGTAGTTCTTGAATTCGTCACTAATATTTCCAACTTCAAATATAAATCTACATGCACTATAAGAATATGGTGATAGTAAAGATTGATAGCTCATAATTAAGGATACAAATTATTAGTTAATCATATGGTACTTTCACACATTAGAAATGGATGGGATTCATGACTACTATGTGTTGGATCATGAATGATAGGTGGTTCTCTATGAATCCCATGATGGACATAGAAACATGCATTATAGTGAGAAGACGCAACTATCACAACATGCATTACAATGAGACATGTTGGATGCAAGTATCATTAAACTAGGATAGAGTGCACCCTCCACTCCATTATTCATATCATTATCTTTGTTCACTCCTATCAGTACATATTCTCCCTTTCTCTTCTCTCATTTGTTTACTTAGGGTTCATATGTGTGTGTGTGTGTGTGTGTGTTTGGTTAAGATTTTGTACTAAACATCTGTTATAGTTGTATTGGTCAATGTAAGAATACCAAAAATGTTTTTCCCACAATATATGATTCATACTTTGTTAAGATAATTGATGCTTGTCTACCAAAAATGTAATTCTATCATTTCTAGAGGATTGTGAACTTTTACTAGTATAAAACCTACTTTAAAAAACACATCAAAACCCTTACCTTATCATTGGCCTTTCGCCAGATCCATTAGCCCATACAACTTGATAAGATTTTTCCATGAGATGCATTTGTCTTTTGAATCATAAAAGACAAATTCTTTATATGAGTAAATAATATATAAGCAAATAAACATGCATTTAGTTATGTAAAATACTCTAGAAAAAACTTAAGTGGTCGCATACCTTAATGAGCTTATCTTTGTTTCAAGAATAGGTTATTCTCTATTGAACATGGCCAACCACGTGAAGGTGGAAGATCATATGGCCCCTCCCCCTCACATCGCTCTCAATTCTCCATACCCAACAAATGATTTTTTTTATATTGAAAACATATAGACATTTATGCATAACTAGGATAGTCATCAAAACATATGAACATATAAACATTGAAGCATGATGTTGTAATTCATATAAACAATGTTTCATACTAGAAACATTAATAAACATCCAAATACAAGTCATGAATTTATACATCTAATTTTTCTTTGATTTATGTTTTTTTACATTCATAAAATTGACAATTGGGGTATCATAATCATCCTTTGACATTGTATTTTTTGTGCCCTGTCCTTCTATTGTTTTTGTTTCCATGCGCTCATGTACCATACTTCCGGTACATCACTAAGAAGGGCATTGAGGCATCTATGAAGGGTCATGAACTGCAACAATGAAAATGATCATATCGATATGTTGAAATATAATTGAAATAACTAATTCATTATTTTGATTAACATTACACTATTTCTCTTTAGNTTGTTTCCATGCGCTCATGTACCATACTTCCGGTACATCACTAAGAAGGGCATTGAGGCATCTATGAAGGGTCATGAACTGCAACAATGAAAATGATCATATCGATATGTTGAAATATAATTGAAATAACTAATTCATTATTTTGATTAACATTACACTATTTCTCTTTACTTGTCTGTGTAGTTGTGACAGTTGATGCATTAATTTCTTGTCCACTTGGTTCCTCTCGTAGTTCACCCACCTGAGCTACATGCTCTTCAATTTTGAGAAGATAATATATAAGTATAAGTCAGGAAATAAATATCTACAATCACAGTAAATATTTCTAATTCTGAAGCATACATACCAGAATGGGTACTCTGCTCCCCATTATCATTAGACATGTGCACCCTTGTATGATGTGGTGTCTGGTGAATACCGCTAGATTCACTACTGCGGTGGCACTGTTTCTTGAAAACAAACATAAATACTTAGTTAAGGGTGATATAATAAAATATGAATACAATTTACAAGCATGCTATTGTGGTTTCCTTATTCATTTTATTTACCTACATGGCTGGGGAGATTGTAGTCTGCCCCAATATTTTCCTATATTCAATCACACTTTTAAAACCATTCTTGTAACCAAGATTTAGGTCCTCCTCGGTGGAAGCAGTGTCGAACATATTTAACTGGAATGCATAACACCATTAAAATTACCAATAACAAAAACAAATATTTGTTCGCTACTGTTAAATAAATATTAACCACAGTTAATCATTTAATTCTTACGATTCAGGATTTTAGTTTTCCATAGCCACCCTGACCTAGTTTATGTTTCCTATGCTTTTCCATTCTAGCCTTGGTTTCTTTGGAGGTGTCAGGTAGCCTATATATGGAATTTTAAAAAAAAAATAGATATCGGAATTGTTACTTAAAACAAGAAAGAAAAACATAAATGAGCATATTTCACTAATAATATGACATGTGTTGTACCTTGCTTGACCATCTCATGGATGTATTTCTTTTTTTTTAAACAAGTTCTCCTTTGCATCCTCTATCAGGGCCTTCCACTCTTTATCTAGAACCATGGGAGGGTGCTCATGCTTGAGGTCTAATTGCAATTTCTCCCTATATTGGGCCCTGGTATGTTTTAAATTCTCATCGGCTAACTTTGTAACCACTTTCTTGTTGAACGTATTGCCGAACAATTTTACCATGTGGTCTATCAATTCATCTTTCTTTTTGCTATCTTTGCCATTCCATCATGTGTGAATAGTGGGTCCAAACAGATCCAAGGCTTTGTCATTTAAGTTTCTATATAAAACATTGTTTCCTGCATAAACGTGTTATCCATTAATTTATAATAATCTCAGCAAATGTCCATTTCAATTTCATGGTAAAAATGAATCAATTAATTAACAAATACCTGCAATCATTTGAATATTGATCGGAACACATGCGTCATCCACCAGAAAGGTGAGATCTAGTGATCTGGTGCTTTTAATTTGTTTTTCTCCATGCAGAATAGCTTCATCTCCATCTACAGTACGTTCCTCTCAGGAATCATGTGGAGTCCCAGGCTCCGGCTCATCATGCTCCAATGTTTCATGCTGGTCAACATCATTGTGCTCATCAATGGATTCGAGGGGAACCTCAGGAGTGTCAAAAAGCCTCACTTGTTCTTTGGTATGTTGACTTTTTTTTTACATTGGACCATCACTACTACCTATAGCAGTTGCAGGATCGACAATTTCCAACTGAGCCACAGGGTTTAAAAACTCCTACAAATGGAAAAATTTACTTTATCAGATCATATAGAAAATATAAAACAAAAAAATGGATATGAAATTGTCATAGCTAATAAAAATATGTGAAGATGCAACTTACCCCAAAATTAGTTATTAAATTTTGTAGATCTACAATTCTTGCCATGTCCTCCTATGTCAGGGGTCTTTTGCGAAACAAACCTAGATATTCTATGTTTTCCTTTTTTAAGGCCTTCACGACAGTTTCTATTGGGTTAGTGGAATAAAATATTTCATCCTCATCAACATCCTCAGTGGGTGCCTTCCCACATTGACCATGCCACAATACATTGATGAATAAAATTAATGAGATGAACTTTAACATTTGATAAATTTAGTTATTGTAGTCATAAGTTATTATTGTATTAAAATTTACCTATTGAGGCACAGCGGGTGCCTTTTCCATGGTCACCCTGGACAAATGTAGTGGGTGATTTTCCACGGTCACCCTGGATAGAAGTCGACACAATAAATCAATCAACAAAAGTTATGAAATTCACCCGTAACATCAAAAAAATGAAATATTGCAATAAAATCAAAAAAAAATAATGAAATTTCAGAAATTTATTTGTTGTAGTCATAATTTGTTACTATATTTAACCTTTATGTTCCGAGGCACAGTGGGTGCATTTGCATAGTCACCCTGGACAGATGTAGCGAGTGATTTTCCACGGTCACCCTGAACAAAATTTGACACAATAAATCAATCATCAAAATTTATGAAATTCACCTATAACATTAAAAAAATGAAATATTGCAGCAATATCAGAAAAAAAAAATAATGAAATTTCAGAAATTTAGTTATTGTAGTAATAAGTTGTTACTATATTTAACATTTACCTTTCGAGGCACAGCGGGTGCATTTCCATGGTCACCCTGGACAGATGTAGCTGGTGATTTTCCACGGTCAGCCTGAACAAAAGTTGACACAATAAATCAATCATCAAAAGTTATGAAATTCACCTGTAACATTGAAAAAATGAAAAATTGCAGTAATATCAAAAAATAAATAATGAAATTTCAGAAATTTAGTTGTTGTAGTCATAAGTTGTTACTATATTTAACATTTACCTGCTGAGGCACAATGGGTGCATTTACACAGTCACCCTGGACAGATGTAGTGTGTGATTTCTCATGATCACGCTGGATAAAAGTTGACACAACAAATCAAACAACAAAAGTTATGAAATTCACTTGTAACATTAAAAAAATGAAATATTGCAGTAATATCATAAAATAAATAATGAAATTTCATAAATTTAGTTGTTGTAGTCATAAGTTGTTACTATATTTAACATTTTCCTATTGAGGCACAGCGGGTGCATTTCCATGGTCACCCTAGACAGATGTAGCATGTGATTTCTCATGGTAACCCTAGACAGATGTTGACACAATAAATTAATCAACAAGATTTATGAAAGTTATTGTAACATCAAGAGAATGAAATATTGCAGTAATATCAGAAAATAAATAATGAAAAATGAAATATATGTAATAAAAATTTGAAATATTGCAGTAATAAATTATAACAATGATTGATCAAAGGTTGATTTGAATGGTATGTAAGATATTTACCCCCATAGTCGCACCCCCTCCATCTATTCGATTTAAGTTGTAATCGATCAACAACTCTTCACTTGGAACTATTTTTTTTGTTGCACATACAAATATATGATTTCCTTCGCATCCCTCGGATATGAAATTCAATTTCTTAGTTGTTGTCATTGGTCGTGTACTATTTATAAATCCCTCAATGTTTCCAGTAGCTTTTGGCCTTCCATCAATATGCATAGTTTCCCCTTTATTTTGATTTTTATCTACTAGTTGTATATACTTTGCGACAACTTTGTATCTCTGCATACTTCGCGTATATCGGACCAACATCAACTAGTGATTGTATTTGTATAATGGTCTAACGTACTCCATCAATTCAGTTACATTTCCATAGCCAACCTTTATTCCATCCATGGAAAATAACCCCAATCCATGTAAGGACAAAGGAGAAATGTGATACATCCTCCCTTTGATGAAGAAATATGTGTTCACTTCAGGTAGCTCCTTAGGTTCCCATCATTGCACTAGATGTATATACCTCAAGGGAAACTCAATGTCACCTATGCTCTCAGCATATAATTACATGACCCTCCATTGGCAATAAAAAATTGCATACGTATGCGAAATATTTTCCTTACCTTTTCAGATCTAGTTGATCTAGAACCAGTAGATCTAGTACAACACATCTCACTTTCAACCTCTCTTAGTATATCTTGATCATCACTCGAGGAAGATAGATTTGAAAGATACCTATTTGGTGGTACCTACACTAATGATGCAGGAGCATCGCTATTGAAATCCAAAAAGGCAGATGTGGAATCGGAATCGACACTTCAACGCATCGAAGGATCCAAACCGACCTTAATCAGCTTGGTAGTGGTGTGAAGATATTTTTTATTTTCTCGTTAATTAATTAGATTTCTGTAAATTTGGGCCACCATTTGAAAGGATGGAACAATTGTAAATCCTTTACACGAATGTAATGTATTATAGGTGTGGTATACTTTCCCTAGTTAGTCATTAGGTTGTATTAATTGAGTAGGTAATCGTTTGAATATAAGGTAATAGTATTTATATAGGAGGAAGAAGAGTGAGAAAGATCTGGATCCTTAGACAAGTTTTCATTGTAAAAGTTGTGAAGGAGATAGCTACTGTAATTATGTTTTCTTCTTAAATGAATAGAACAGAGGAAATTGACCCAAATCTACAGTGTTGATATTGTCTATAGTTTGACCGTGTTGTTATGTGTTTGTGAATGTATGATGTTCATAGTGAGTGAATGAATGAATAATTGAATGAGTTCAATTGTTTCTCTTCTGTAATATTATGCAAGGAGTGCATGCAGGGCGCAAGGAGTGCATGCAGGGTGCAAGGAGTGTGTGTGAAGAAGTCTTTTTCAACTTAAAGCTCAGAAGAGATAGCGGGGAAATTCTGTATGCAGAGAGTGCATATTAAGAGCCAGGAGTGTGTATCGAAATGAACTTGTGTTAAATTTTGAAATCTTAGGAGTTTGAGTGTATAGTATGCTAGGAGGGAATCAGAAGGTCTTTTGAAAAAGACACAGAGAGCAAGTGTGTGCAAGGGGCGAGATTTAAATTTCAATTTACAGAAGCTCAAGAGGAGTAGTGGTTTTAAGTCTCGAGAGGAAACACTTAGAAAAATTTCTAAGTCTTTAAGACTTGAAGCGTTCAAAGGTGAAGCACAAAAGTTGAAAGTTCGAAGGAAGAACAAGTATGGAGGATTGAGTGGGAGAAATCCTTCAGAAAGGAATTTGAAGACTGAATAAGATCGAGGGTCAATATCCATTCAGGAGGAGCCGAAATAATTCAATTCGTTAGATCTCGAAGAAGTAGCTCATTGGTTAGTTGCGAGGAGTTATCGAAATTTCACAAAATCAAAAGATTTGGAAGAAGCAAAATGAAATTCGCGAAACCCCAAAGCACGAAATCCCAAAATCATCGGGACCATCCATTGAAAGGGGACACATGGCAAGAGATTATCATTTTGCTGACTTGTAGAGTGGAAAGGTCAAAGGGTGGAGTTGTGAGAATTCGTGAAACATGAAATCACAATTTGATCGCAACCGTTGGCTGGAGAGTTAGTGTGGACCATTGATCTAATCCAAATATTTCACAATTTTAGATATCATAGGATCGGGAGAACAGAGGTGAATCGCATCATGAGTTCTTGATATGCGAAATCCCGACGTGCTCGGAAGGATTGGACCCAAGTCATAGTGAAGGGTCATATGGGTGAAGGATAACGGAGGAGCTAGCATGCACTAGGCCCTTGTCGAAATTTCAGGACTCGAGAGTTCAAAAGACAGAGAATCGATTGACTCATATAGCCAAT
>JASDQU010436333.1:23286-54305 GCA_032191745.1 Picea mariana | reverse complement strand
TACTGCTTATCAACCATGAAAAAACAATAATGAGTCATATTTACATCAAACACTATTGGGTCCATTACCCAAAACTTTGTGCTATGGGTCTTTCTTCAAGGGTTGACATCAATGACAACCAACCTTAATCAACAGGGTAAACAAGTATGAATATATTAAGGTAACAATACAATGCAAGATTAGATTTGTTGTGAGTATTGATTTTATTGATAAAGTGGAATTGGATGCAGTACCCCTTGACATATGTGGAGTAGTGTCTGAAATCCCCTACATGTATATGATGGATGCAATCTTCATGCAGAGAGCCAACTAGTATCGACTAATCAAGGATCATTATTCCTACATCATCAATGCGCATAAAGGAAAGTCAAATATCTCACTAGTAAGTGCAAAGCAAGCCAATAAATTGATTACTTCCAGTAAGAAATATGTTTTACTTTTCTTAAGAGAAAATTAGATTGAGGATGAGTCGATAAGAGTAAAGGTATCCCTAGAGGGGTGTACTAAAGAGAATAAACATGAGTTGGATGAGTCACTATAGACATACAAAGAAGTGTTCTAGGATCCTAAAGGCCTACCACCCAAGAGGGAAGTGGAGAATGAAGTACAATTATTTCCATACTCCCCATTGTCGAATATTGGGTTGTATAGACAGTTTATTCTGGAAGAAAATGTATTGAAGAAGTAGTTGTAACAGTTGTTGGAGTAGGGTATGATTCGACCAAAAACCTAACCTTGTGGGTCCCTTATCATAATTGTACCAAAGAAGGATGGGACTTGGTGAATGTGTATTGACTACATAGCATTGAACAATATTACACTAAAACATTGATACCCTCTACCTAGGATTGATGATTTGTTAGATAAATTGCAGTGTACACAATATTTCACCAAGTTGGATCTCAAATAGGGATACCACCAAGTATGTGTCAAGGAAGAATACACTTGGAAGATTTCCTTCAAGATAAGGCAAGTTTTGTATGAATGGTTGGTCATGCCATTTGGTTTATGTAATGCACCAGTTACGTTTATGGTACTAATGAATGATATACTACTCCCATATCTAGATTCATTTGTTATAGTCTATTTGGGTGATATATTTGTTTATAGTTCTATCTAGGAGGAGTACATCTCATATCTCATGCAAGTGTTAAAGACTTTGAAGAAGTGCCATTTACTGGCTAACCTCAAGAAATGTGAATTTTCTCAGAAGGATTTGGTGTATTTGGGGTATGTGATTGGTGGAGGGGAGCTCAATATAGATCCCACAAAATATGGAGGCAATCATGAAATGGCCAATTCCTACAAATTTCACTAAAGTTAGGAGTTTTTTGGGGGTATGAGAGTTCTTTTAGAAGTTCATAGCTTCATTTTTAGTAGTAGTTGCACCACTACATTCCATAACAACGAGTGGTAAGAGTTTCTAGTGGGGGAAGAATCAACAGAAGGATTTCGATAAGCTGGAAACAAATATCATTCAAGCACCAGTTCCCACATTACCAAACTTGCAAAATCCCTTCAAAGTGGAGACAGATGCAAGTGGGTGTGTTGTGGGAGAAGTTTTAATGCAAGGAGGAAGGCTTATATGCTATTATTCTGAAATATTTCATGGGGAATTTCTCAACTACCCTACATATGACAAGGAACTCTATGCCTTGGTTCAAATTGTCAAGAAGTGGAAACATTATTTGGCGAGAAAGGAGATCATCATCCACACAAATCACTAATTACCAGAGTAAGCTACAAAAAACCATACATTACATGTGGATAGGTTTTTTACAACAATTTCATCTAGTTATCAAGTATAAGAAGGGAAACACAAACAGGTTTCCAAACATGCTTTCAAGGCCACCCACATCCAATGTTACAGCTACAGGTCCAAATGCACATGGAGCCTTTTACCCATGATGCATATAGAGAGGCAGACATAGAAGATGAGGACTTCAAGGAGGTGTTTTAGTAGCTACAGGTCCAAATTCATATAGAATAAAGTGACATCAAGGATGATTATCATTTCCATAATGATTTACTATACAAGATTGACAAGCTCTGTCTCCCTATGTAATGTTCCTAACTTGGATAGTCTAGGAAATGTTGCTAATGTCTGTAGGATCAATGGTTTACAGCATATAAATGATAATACAAATAATAAATGTGACAAAGGACTGCAAAGTTTGTATTATGATATCTCTGTGGATTACAAAAATGGTCGAATGCGGCTGAATAAACTGACAATACTCAACTAGATCAACAGACAAAGGATCTTAGCTAGAATACAAATAAGCAACTAAAGATAATACCCGGAATATGGGAGCACTGCAGAATCAATGGATGCGCTGGGACTATGGCAGCTCTGACGGTAACTGCTGGAAGTCTGGAAAGTTCATCCTAGGAGCTGTACTTCTCAGAATGGCCTCAAAACTATCCCAAATGATGCACCTTGCTCTAGTTCAGTATTGGTATCTGTCAGACCCCTCTGTTGATGAGTTTGGACCCCAGATGGATACCCCTGGGTAAATGCGCCCCTCTTCTTCTGGAAAAATGTGTCCTAGTGATTCCACTGTCGGAATTGGACGAGATATGTCTCAAAATGGCCGCCTTGGTATACTGGGAAATGGGTCGAAAGGGTTTCCCTGAATCTGATCTGATGCTCGCTCTGGAACCCCAAATGTGCCCGCCAAAAGTGTTGCACGTCCAAGTCTGGAAAATGCGTCCCAGTTGATTCCTCCATCAGAATCTGATGAGAAACCAGGAAAATGATGCACCTTTCCCTTCTCTCAAATGGGTCAGAAGGAAATCTCGGAATTCCCCCTGGATGGGGTAAGTCGACTAAAAACCCTCTCAGAAGTTGTGCCCTCACTCTGGATGAATGCGCCCTTGCTGTTGAACACTGTGTAACTACTGTTGAAGAATGATGAAAGGCCTGAATGATCTTCCTAGTGACTATGGTGTGTCTCTCAACACTGAAATTAGCCAACCGGTGTCTTCCTCATGGAATCCACTGAGTTATCTGTCGTGAGATGCGCCTCTCTCCTCAATGACAAGTCATAATTTGCATAATGATGAATTAGGTCGCTGACTCTTCTCTTATAGATTTCCAAAACCCTAATTCACTATTGAAACCCTAATTTAGGATGATGAACGATGCAATTCGGGCCCAATAAAACCCCTCAATATCTCCCAAAATATCTGTCACCCCTATCTGGCTACTCTGGTAGGCATAACACTCTGTAAAGTTATAATGTCCCAAAATGGGGACATTACAGTCCTCCCTGCTGGAATATTGCTTGTCCTCAAGCAATAACTGAATCCAACTACATATGATACTGGGGTCCTATATCCACCTGTGTGACACAAGGTAGACTTCCCTCAAGATGTGGTCTCTCCAAGTGCTCACCACGCATGACACCCACATGCTCCTAATGAGTAGAATGATTAATGGCCAAAGAATATCAGTCAACTCCCCGAGCAACCACTCTACTCGAAACTCAACTCCATCCAATGTTGAACTACCAAGCACTCCAATCCTTGGATCCCATATCAGAATGTGAACCGCAATGCCATGTGGAGTATATTTCTGTAACATATCAACACCATGAGTCTCCTGCAAATAACACATGGCCTCAACTCAAAATAGGTATATCCTACCAAACCATACCAAAATCAACATGACCCCCACCGACTGAACATACTTCTACCATAGTGAGGTACTACAAGACCTCAACGAATCACCAGCCAGTGACATGCTCTCCCCAATACTAAAACTCAATGGAAAATCAAAGTGACTCCCCCCTGCAAATGTTCGCACGTCTCTATCAATCAATGAAATGCTCGGCCATGTAATCCCAGGGTCCCATGCTAGTCTCTAACATGGACCGTCATTTTGATGCTTCTCTACTCTGATCATGACTGTCTACTCAAAGTATAAATACTAGACCCTCCACGCGTGGATCCTCATAAGATGAAACAAACTATCGCCCCAATGGACTCCTGGATCCCATGTCAAATTTGGAATTTCATCACTTCCAATCCCCACTAACTGCTGATGTGCCCTACTGGTAACTGTCGAAATCCCTCCACCCTCATCCCAATGAGAGTCTGAATATGTAGCAACCTCTAAGATATCTGTTGTCCCATCGCCTAGGATACTCTCCATCACGCCTAGGACCTCAATTGTCTGCCCCTAATGATCCACCCCTATCATGCTATATGCAATCAAGACACTCATGTCATGTGTTCTCAGCCTACCAACTCTCCATGTTCCCTGCCACTGTCTAGCTCCCCCTGTGTTGTTGTCAATGATAAAAGTGTTGGGAAAGGCTATCATAAATATGTGCAACCAACTGTGGGACTGGAAAGTATCATATGCTTTGGTCAATCCCAGGATTGGACTAAAATCTCATCCTCTAGAACCCATGGTGAATAATTTCCTAAACTCCAACTATCAGGTACAACAGTAGATAACTCCACAAATTGTTGGTCAATCACTCTCCCTCCATCATAACTAAGATAGTTGTTGCTATTGTGAAAGTGATCTCCCAGAACTATGTGTTGTTGCAAGGGAGGGGAATCTCCATGCTCCACTAAGTGTGTCTCCTCCTTGCCATCCAATGCGTCCCCATGAATCCCACTGTACATCTCTCTCATCATCATATGTCCAAGGTGTACTTCTAGATCAACCTTTGTGTGGATATCAACCAATCCTGGAACACAAATGAAAGTGTCCTCGTAACCGCCCCTCGCTCTAGAATCCTCATGTGTATTTGTATGATCGATTGTCTCAGAACTACCCATGAATGGTGGCCCCTGTGACACCCGGATATCCTCCAACAATGTAACTGAGGAACATATCTGACTTTCTACCGAGATAGATATAGTGTATCTCTGACCAGTCTCCTCAAGGAGCTCATCTAATATGGCCTCTTATTCCTGAAGGGTTGTCTGTGTACCTTCCAAGAATCCTCGTGTGCTCACCAAGTCATGAGTGAGTCGGTCCAGCTCAAGATCCTGCTCCCTCAGTTCCCTGTGATACATCTTGCCAATCTCCAATAGGTAATCTTTATCCATCAATAATTGTTGGTAGTTGACCCTCATCACAGTCACTCTTCCATGAGTGTATGGAGGTCATCAATGGCCAATCCCCTATATGAACTATCATGTACCATCAAGGCCCTCCAACAATAACCTACCACTATTGCATGTGTATCATCAATGCATCGAGTGGTTTCCATGATCATGTCCTCACTGACTCTCAATTGTCCCATCCAGTGTCGTGACTCTTGATCACAGTCCCGCTGAGGTTCTACCTCATGCCCCTTACTGCTAGTATCAACAATGGAATCCCCAACAACACACTCCTAAAAATATAAGGCACTAAACTTCCCACTGTACACTATGCTACTGAGTCCTCCTGTATGCCACTGCACACCATCACCAACTGCTACCCTCATATGAATCACATTGTATCCTATATGGGCAGCTATATCCTCCTATGTGCTCACCCTACTAATATCATCTGCACATGGATCCCATACAGATGTGTCCATACATGGGCTATGGTCATCCCGTCCAATAAGGAGTGCATCCTCATCACTGTAGATCGATCCTGGAAGTAACTGTCCCAACAAGTTGTCAGTCTCCACAACCTAATCCATCAATGGAATCTCCAAGAGTGGTGACTCACTCTCCTCATACTGATAGGTATGTGTAAGGTAACCTATCTCCAAGCCATACCTATCCTCCTGGGTCTGTAGATCCATATGTCCTTTGTGTACAATCCCCACACAAGGCTCCTCTACCATATCAGGAATGCCACTGATATCCTCTTGTGTTGTGGCTAGAATAGGTGACTGAGAATATGAAAAATGTGGCTCACTCATCATAGGAATCTCATCATCCTCCATACATGACTTCCTAGAAGCCATGTCTACACCAATATGTAGGTCATCTAACCTCCTAACATCATCATGTCTAAGTGCCAACACATATGAATCCTCACAAGTGTCACCACTACGCTGAAGTGTTGAATCCTCAACATTGCCTGATGGGGAAGATGAAGGACATGCACTATCATCCTATCCATCCAAGTGTCTCTCAAATGCACAAGTCACTAGCCTTTGTCTCGATCATATGGTTGAGCTTGTAGTACATGTCTAGCTTTTGTACCCCATCTCTGGCACTACATTTGGATGATCCGTCAAAAGAAGGTATGGTGAGTTTACCAACTTTCCAGATGAAATCTATGTTATGCACCTATTTTTGTTGATGTCCTCCTCTCTGAGGTTCTTTGGGATGGTTCATGCCCTTAAGTCCACAGCACTCTACCAGTGTCATGTCATGATGGAAGTCATGACCCAACGCTGCATACTCCCTCTTGTACTCTTCAATGTCTTCCGCCTGACTGGGCAACCTCTTTGCTAACGGCTGTTGTGATGGTGGTGGTGGTTCCCTTTTAAAACTAGGGAACCATGGTCTAGGAATCCTACTCGAATATGTGTATGTTCGAGTAGGTGTCTGGGTTCTACTGCCTACCCCCGAGCTCCCCTGTGCTGCATGTGGGGCTGGTGTGCTCGGGGTGTCCAATATAGCTAATCTATCAGCCAATTGTGCCAAAGACTGCATCATGGTCTACTGACTGACTACCGAATTCTTGAGTACCTGCATAAAGGCTACCTCTGGGTCCATGGGTGCCTTACCAGTGCCCTCTGGCCTCTCATATCTGTCTCCCCACATCCTCTCTTCCTTTTGGGTCACCCGCCGAACTCATCGACTTTAGTCACGGGCTGGTAGGACTAAAGCTCTAATACCACTATAATGTTCCTAACTTGGCTAGTCTAGGAAATGTTGCTAATGTGTGTAGGATCAAAGGTTTACAACATATAAATGATCATACAAATAATAAATGTGACAAAGGACTGCAAAGCTTGTATTATGATATCTTTGTGGATTACAAAATTGGTCGAATGAGGATGAATAAACTAAAAATACTTGACTAGATCAACAGACAAAGGATCTTATCCGGAATACAAATAAGAAACTAAAGATAATACCTAGAATATGGGAGCACTACAGAATCAATGGATGTGCTGGGACTATGGCAGCTCTGATGGCAACTGCTAGAAGTCTAGAAAGTTCACCCTAGGAGCTATACTTCTCGGAATGGTCTAGAAATTGTCACAAATGATGCGCCTTGATCTAGTCCTCAGTACTAGTATCTATTGGACCCCTCTGCTGATGAGTTTGGACCCTAGATGGATACCCCTAGGGGAATGCGCCCCTCTTCTTCTAGAAAAATGTGTCCTAGCGATTCCATCGTCGGAATTGGACGAGATATGTCTCAAAACGACCTCCTTGGTATACTGGGAAATGGGTCGGAAGGGTTTCCCTGAATCTGGTTTGATGCTCGCTCTGGAACCCCAAATGTGCCCGCCAAAAATGTCACACATCCAAGTCTGGAAAATTCATCCCAGTTGATTCCTCCGTCAAAATCTGATGAGGAACCAAGCAAAATATGCGCCTTTCCCTCCTCTCAAATGAGTCAGAAGGAAATCTCAGAATTCCCCCTGGATGGGGTAAGTCGACTAAAAACCCTCTCAGAAGTTGCGCCCTCACTCTGGATGAATGTGCCCTTGTTGTTGAACACTGTGTAACTGTTGTTAAAGAATGATGAAAGACCTGAATGATCTTCCCGGTGACTAGGGTGTGTCTCTCAACATCGAAATCAGCCAACTGGTGTCTTCCTCCTAGAATCCACTGAACTNAACTATCTCTCCTGAGATGCGCCTCTCTCCTCAATGACAAGTCATAATCTGCATAATGATGAATTAGGTCACTGACTCTTCTCTTATAGCTTTCCAAAACCCTAATTCACTATTGAAACCCTAATTCATTGTTGACCTTTTCCCTCCAAGTGACTTTTACTTTATTTTATTATTCCTTGATTAAATCACTTAATTAATTAATTAATCATTTTACCTCTAAAAAGTGATTTATCCATCCTTATGGCTTCTCCGGCCACGGAAAGTCACTTCTCATCATCTTATCCTATAGTGCTCTTCTTCTTGATTCCGATGAGCTATTACACTAAGAGGTTTCTCCAAGTAATATGTCCATTATGACCTTCTTAGTGAAATTAATTAGGATATGACCCATAATAACTCAAAATTACAGAAATCGTCGGAATGAAACGAAACCAAAACCAAGTTGTGCGGAATGGATCCTGATGATGAATGATGCAAGTCAAGCCCAATAAAACCCCTCAATATCTCCTGAACTCTCTGTCACCCCTATCTGGCTACTCTGGTAGGCATAACACTCTGTAAAGTTATAATGTCCCAAAATGGGGACATTACACCCTAAAGGTGAATGACTACAAATTATCAAAGAGGCTCACACCTTCAAGATTGCAATAAATGTTGGTGTTGGGAAGAAACTTGCCAACTTACAGAGGTATGTGTACTGGCCCAAAATGCAAGAATATGTAGCACGATATATTATAGTATGTATACTTTGTTGTAATAGAAAGCCTATTAACCTGAAGCAAGGTCTATACCATCCATTATTTGTACCCACTTGACCTTGGGAAAGCATTTCCATGGATTTTTTGGGAGGTTTAACAACAACCAGGAAGGGCCATGACTATGTATTTTTGGTATTTGATAGGTTCAACAAGATGTGCATTATCATACCTTGTAAAAATACCATAAAAGGACAAGAAGCATCAAACATGTTATTTGAATAGGTCTGTGTGCACTTTTGGATACCAAGGAGAATCATCTCATACATGGATACCATATTTCTCAATACATTTTGGTATGCATTGTGGGAGAAGATGGAAACTATGTTGAAGAGGTCTACAACATTCCATCCACAGGTGAATGGGTAAATAGAATTTTTCAACAGGACTTTGGTGCAACTTTTGAGGGGTTACAAGCAAAAGAATCCAAAGACCTGGGATGAAAATATGATCTACATACAACACTCTTATAATAGAGCAGTCCACATTTCTACTAGTAAGTCACCTTTTGAAAATTGCTTTGGGTATTTTCCACCTTCACCCTTGGATGTTGTATATGGACAACAAGGGGGAGTAAGGGAGAACCTCATAGGAGATGCATTACTTGATGAAAAATTTGTTGAGAAGATTAGGCAAATCCATTTGCAAGTACAGGAGATGTTCAAGAAGTCATACAAAAAATACAAGGATGGACATGATCAACACAAAACCGAGAATTCATTCAAAGTGAGAGACAAAGTTTGGTTACAATTGAAGAAGGAAAGACTACATGGTCCTCGTAAGAACATCAAGGCTTTGTGGTATGGACCTTTCGAGATATTAGAAAAGGTTGGACATAATGCCTACATACTCAGTCTACCCCATACATGCATATTTACTGAGTAGTGAATATGGAGAATATCAAAATCTATGATCCTTCCATGTTGGATCAGGAGGAGGAGCAGGTCCTACCTTCCATACAGGACTTAGCACCAGATGCTCAAGAAAATTTGCAGAGGACATAGTTTTGCAGAAGAGATCTAGAACTACAAGACATCGAAAGCATGACCTTTGGCAAATTGGGTTGAAATGACAACTTCCAAACAAAGTAAAGGGGTACTCCAAAGAGAATGTAGAGTAAACATTTCCTCACCTCATTTAGTAAATCTTTTGGGGACCAAAATCCTCCCTAAATGGGAAGGTATGATCTAGATTGGATCATTGTATTATTTTTCATGTATATTGATGCTTTTAAAGTGGAAACAATTGGGAGAATCAACTTGTAGGATCATTTTAATGTAGGTCCCGACTTGGAAAATTGGGGTTTGAAACCTTCTGAAGCCATTTTGAGGCATCAAATGACATTTTTTAGGGTCAAAATTTCCGCATCAATAACTAAGACCCAATGACTTTATTCTACACATCGAGACCTTTCCAACAATTAAAAATCACGTCAATTGGATCTCATATGCAAAAGTTATGCCTCTCACAAGTTGACCTATTGTGTTGACCACCATGGTAAGAGAGGATGTCACATTTTTCCCCATTACTCATGCATATGGGGCTAGCCATGTATGGAATTTCAAGAATATTCTAGAAAGTCCAAAACCTTATCACAATTGAGGGTTGAGGAAGTCAAAACCCTACCCCTAGATGGATATTAGGTTATGTTAAATACTCTGCCACTAGGAAGAGAGGAGGTTCCATACTTTTGCATTGTATCTTGTTCCATGGCTGAGCATAATAGTTGAGAGTGGTATTTTGTGAGCATGACAGAGGAGGAAAGATTTTGCAGTAGCCATATAGGCCACAATGTCAAAGACAACTCCAGAAAGAGTGTCTCTTTCTTTGTACTTGCATTTGAATAAAAGAGAGCAGAGCGACCTCACCTTCTAGTTGGGTTTTCTCCCGTACTAGGTTTTCCATGTTATATCTTGTGTTTATTTGTGGGTGGTGTGTGTATTTATTTTTGTTCTCTGTTTTTTGCATTTGAACTATTTCATACATTTTAAGCAAAAAACTGATAATTAAAGACTCTGAGATATAAAGGAAATTGACCTTCATAGTAAAAATTTCAATATTTTATTAGATATGTTACGACAAAATGTCGAGTGGAATATCCACAACGGTTTATATATCACATCCTCTACATTATTCATCTCACAATTTCTACAAATTATTTCATGCCAAGTTGTTTAAGGTCTTTTCCAATGCCCTATTTCACTATGAAGATCATGGGAATTTGTTCCTATGTTTCAATTTTTTTTCTTCGATGGAAACAATAAAATGATACTTTTGATCTTCTAACTTGGGGTTAGTAATTTCTTTGTAGTAATTCATTTTTGTCTTATTCTTAGTCTTCCCCTCACTCTGTGTTTTCCTTTTAAACTTAGTTATGATAGCACATTTAAAAATATTGATATCTTGGAGGGAATCATCTTCCGCTATCCCCTAGTGGTTTAACCAAGATACAACATCTTTCTCCAAACTATTTTGAGCCTTGAGCGATTTTTCCTAATGTTTGAAGTAGTGATAGGAAGCCTCTCATTCTTCATGCTAATTAACGTGTGCATTAAGTGTGTTAGCATAGCCTTACTCTTAATGGATGGAATCCCAACTTCTAAAATGAGGATATGATACGGTATATTACACTTAATTTTAAGGTTATTTACTATAAATATCTTATGTATTTGCTTGTTTTTCCTCCACGTTTCCCTGGAAATACAATATCCCCAAACTTGACAATCATGTAGAATAACTAGGGTAACAAGATTGCAAAAGAGGACCTTCTTTTTCTCCAGAAACCAAAATTCTACAACTTTGCAATTGTTGTCATGAAACAACTTTTCTAACATCCATTGATATTTTAAGTTAGGACCAATCAACCAAAAAATGTGAATAAGATATTTATAAGAATATTATATATTTTGAAAATGATAACTTAAATATTTATAAAATATTTTGATGATGATAATATTTATTGTTTTGATTTTTTTGTTTATTTTGATGATGATGCTTATTGTTCTTAACACTACAAAATTTGTGAACACATAATAAAAAAATATTAAATATTTTTCAAAATGTTTATATGGTGGAAATAAAAGTATCGATGTCATTATAATTTTAACTATATAGATTTAAAAGAGTTATTAAATTATAAAACTAAGTAAAGTTAACTCATTTTTTTCGAAGTTTGTTTGAGAACATGATCTGGATTGTATAGAGAATGAAATGAAAGGCAGGAATATGAATGGGAAAACACACATAAATATTGCAGGGAGCACATTAATATAGTGAGAACCAAATTCTATTAATAAATGAAACAGGAAAAGACTGTGAAATGCAAAGTAATACAAACTAGTTATAATGGTGGTAGCTTATCTTTGAAGAGAGAAGTGTTGGATACACTCATTCGCAAGTAGACATTACAAGAGGATGAATATGGCCTCTTAACATAAAGTAATAAACCCTAAGAGGAAAATAACCTAAATATTCAAAACTCTAACCCTAGGAGACAAAGCGCCATAAGGATTGTGGATCTCGAGGTGGCTAGTTGATATGCCAACTTCCTAAGGGCACAAATTGTGCATACAATATTTGTTTGGAGCGTTGTTGGCACAGGGGCAGACCCAGAGTTAAACGCTTCAACAACACACCAACAAAACCCTAACTATCTGCCCTTTCAAAAACACCTGCGAAGCAGATGAAGTCTAACCCAAGGGAGAGGCAGGGGGGGTTGCAGGACTCAGGTGTCTACAACCAAGATGGGACACAAATATGTGATTACAACACTTAACATAGCACTTATCCAATAATATGCATTAGATTATTATTCTCATTCACATTGTAGATTAACCCTCATTATAGATCAGCGTAGTAACAATCAAGACCAAACACTTCCAATCACTTAGAACATAGCATTATCTCATATCTAGCATTCATTCACACCATTAAGAACTAAGCTATAACATCATACGCATTCATTATACATAACAACAACACTAATCATAAATCACATAAACAACATCGCACAAAGCACATCAAGACACAGGATATATGTGGTTCACCCTAGTGTGGGGCTACATCCACCAACTTCTTATTCTTCTTTATTAGGCTTTGATCTTCTTACATTCGTCTGCTCTTGTGCACAAAGTCACAAAGATCAACTTCTCACTGGACAGGTGATCTGCGCACAACGCACTAGATCCACCTTCCCCAAAACCAGGCCAAGGCACAGAGCCAACTCCTTATTAGCACAAAGCATTACATACAATCTTTGTGCACAAAGAAACTTACAAAACACTTTCACCTATCTATGCTATCCCTAACACATTCTTGCACAAAGACAACCAGATCTACTTCTTACATCGCTTAGCTACTTATTTATACAATTACAAAAAGGCCCAATCATGGGTAAACCCATGGGCCGGCATCCCTTAACCCATTACATAAACCCTAGTAAATCATTTGCTTGGTCCACAAACCCAAAAAAAAAGCAAGATCCTGCGATCTCTACTTTGCCTGGGCGCTCCATCTTTGACCACCCCGACGAAGTCCCAAAAGTGGTCAACATGACCAATGTTTCCTCAAAACTTGGTCAAGGGCCAACAAGTGCACAGTATCTCATTGGAAATATTTAACCAAGAATTACAATTGATGATAGGATTGGGAATTCTATGGTAACCCCAAGCTCTAAAATGTCCAAAAACCATGCTTAAGGCCTCAAAACAACCCTAAAAATTTAGGACCTAAAAATCTATAGAAAAGAAATACAAAGATGGAGAACCATGTTGAGTTAGTGGAAGAGGTGGGTGGTCACTAATGTGCACCTGGATCAGTGCTCCCCCCTTAGGAAACAATGGTCCCCATTGTGTCAATTTCCCTTATTAGATGGGGAAATGTTTGCTAAATTTGACTCATGGTGAGCTACTTGCCTTGGTGAAGAAGTTGTCCTACTTTGACAACCCGATAGAGTTGTATGTTCTACTAGTGGGTGCCCTTTGTCTTGGTGTCCATGATCTAATCCACTGTAGCTTTATCAATGCAATCAGGATTAAGTTATGTAGGGGTCGAATGCTTAGCCACATATGAGGTGTCCAATAAGGGTGGAAAATATGGTCAAAGTAGCTCCAGAGTAAACACTAGGTTCAAACCAAGGAAAGGGAGAATACTCAATTCAAACACATTCTCACCCACAACCTTTATGATGGTGTAAGGCCCATATTAGAGTGGTTTGAGCTTCTTGTGGGAGACTGTGAGGTGTTATTCCTACAAATGCAACCACACATTATCACCAACCTGGAAATTGTGTGGAACCTGATGCTAGGGATGTCGTTACTTGTACTCAATATTGGCTTTCTATAGGATATCATAAACTTCTTGTTGAATATGTTGGATCCATTTAATAAATTTTGTTGATCAATATTCCTTGGTCTGAGCATGGGAGGACTCTTCTTGTGAATATGGAATGGAAAAATCTACATCAATGCGAACCAATGGTTGGAACCTTCAGCACACCTGAAAAGGGATATGGTCAATAGAGTTGTGGAGGGATATGTTATAGCTACATTGAAACTTGAACATATGGAAGGTTCTCATCCCATTTACATGGATGCTTGGAGTTGTACATGCCCAGGATATGTACAATCATCCTATTGACCAATTTTTTTTTCCATCTATTTGGGGGTGGAAGGCGGTCAATTTAGTTATCTTGGTGTCCATCAGAGACCACAACCTAGATTAGAATGTACTATGGAAGCCAATGTCCCTATCTGAAATAATGGTCCATGATAACTCAAAATGAACCCAAACAAACTCAAAGAAGATCTTAGCAGTGGCTTTGCCTATGATACTCTTCTTACACAGTGGAAAAATGACCATCTTAGAGAACCAATCGACAACCACAAAAACACAATCATTATCATGCTTGATGGAGAGAAAACCTAACATGTAATCCCTGGAAACTAACTCTCGGGGCTTGTTTGGGGTAGGTACAACCCCTGCTTTTTAATAGCGAGTTTAGCAATGGCACAGATAGTGCATGATCTAATATACCTTTTGATATCCTATTGGATTTTTGGCCAATAATAAATATTTTTGAAGTATTGCTACTATCTTCATCACACTGAATTCCCCTACCACCTGACTATAATATGCCTCCCAAATTATCTTTGAACGCTTACTTGAAGGAGCACAAAGATGACCCAAATAGTACAAAAGTGCATCCTAGAGGTGAAAGTCAGAAACTTTTTTACTTGTGCTAAGTGTTATCACTCTGTAAATTCCCAGAAGTTGTCAGGGTCAGAAGAAGTTTAATAGAGGTAACTCACCAAAACCACTTCAAAACTGGGATCTAGCCCTGCCAGTTTCAGAGAGGGATCTCTCTGTATGATTTATATTAATATGGGTTTGTTTTTTTTGTTTATAAAGTTGGCTGAAATATTGCTTTAAACATCCATTGGCCTATGGGGTCTGTGTCGAGGATTGAGATCAAATACAAATTTTATTTGGTTTTTTCACAGGGTAAGATAATGAAAATGTTGGATCTTTTAGAATCAAAGTGATGGAAAGACAGAAACAAGTGAGGTAGTCAATTAGAATAAAGAAGTACTTAAGAATTTATTTATTATAATATCAGAAGAAGAACATGTAAATAGATAAAATCCAGAAATAGAGTGCATGAAACAAATGATGTCCTTTAACTTCTTTTAGACGATCAGAGACAAAAAATAGAATGATAATGAACTAAGATAAGCAATTAACAAAGAGAAGTAAACATCACCAACACCAACACGCAGGAATCCTGTGAATCACATTTTTATTACTGGTATATCTCTTCAATAAGATTACAGATACAGCATGCTTGGGCGCAAAAATCAACCCTCAATACTTCGAATTCTGAAGTATTTATAGAAAAAATGCATCTGATTCTGTCATTAAAGATTAGTATATGGCGGAGAGAAAATATAACTAACTAGATTACATATTAAAAAAAATTAGGAATGTTAAATGATCCTCTCGAATATTTGGTTCTTATTCTGAGGAAGGTGGTTGGTGATTCATCTTTGACTTGACTATGATTGTTCTCCATGTTGACTCGGATGTACACATCATTTCTACTCGATCAAAGCATGCAGGTCTTCCCATCTCTTTTGACTAGGGATGGTAACTTTGAGTAACCTTCGGTATACTTCATCCATCTCTGTGTACTTGGAAAAGGTGGGCTTGGTGATGAAGATGTACTTTATCTCGTGTTGGATGCTCATGTCCAATTGTAGAGTCTCCAAGAATTCTTTGCCAATAATGTTTCCCTATATCCATGCAAACTTAGAACCATATTTTTCCACTGTGAGGATCTTTTGGTTATAGTCTAAGAGGGTAATCAGCTTGTCATTGATCACCAAAAAACCTAGGAGCCCTTTCTTATGTAGTGAATCGACTTTGCTGAAAAATCTCTACACTACAATATCCATTTTCAGGGCTCTTTCCTCAAGTTGCATCATCAATCCCCTCTTGGTAAAAACTTTCTTGACCTCCAGGATGGTTTCTCTCCTATCCTCAATTTCCAAATTCTCCAACTCTTCTTTTGTCTTAGAAATCAAGAACTTGATGATCTCATTGGATTCTATAGGCTTTTCTCCCAATTCTTCTCTTATCATGTCAATGGCTTGTCTGGCTCTCTGCACTAGTTCATGTTGCTCAAACATGATCTGTATGAGTGACCAGATGTCTGTCATGGAGTTGCAGATGTCTATCCATATGTTCTCTTTGGCTTCTGACAGTGTCTTGGCCATGACCGTCTCCTTCTGTAGCGTGTGCATCTCTTTCTTTATCCTCTATGATTTGTGCATCTTTCTATTGTAGCTAGCCTAAAATGTGGCTTTCAGCTTCTGAAGGTTATTGATCTCATCCTGTAGTCTTTTGATTTCCTGTCCTTGCAGGGTCATATCCTTCATTGACTTTGCCAATTTTTCTGATGCATCTAGAGATGTCATTGGAGTGGTTGATGGAAGTTCTGATGTTGGGGTTGTTGTTGTTGTTGTTGTGCTAATTCCTGTGAGGGGAACTGAATTTAGTGGGATGACCTCCATTGGCACATTTGTTTCCTTCTCTTTGACTAACTTCTCTAGTTCGTCCTCCATCTCCTTAATCTGTGCATTCTGCTCCATGATTAGTTTCATCATTTCCTCCTTTTGGCCTTCAATCTCGGCCATCTCTTTTGCTTGTGGATCTTCAGTGGCTAGGATCTTCAATTGTATCCTTAAGGATTCTATGTCAACATTCTTGTTCTTTAGTAATTCCTCAGTTGCTTTCACATTTGATGGGTCATATCCAATTTTGAGTACTAGTACCTCCAGAGATTTTGTCTTGTTATCTTTTTCTAAAGAAGACACTTCCTCCAGCTTCAACTGAGTCTGGACATTGTTTAAGGAAACCTACAACTTTGCAGCAGTCATGGAGGTATTTTCCAAGGTGGAGAAAATATTTTCTCCAGTCTGTCTATTCATATCCATTTGATCAGCTGGATGCACTTCTTTGACATAAAACTCAAATGTTGACCTTTTATAATCGGAAATTGCCTTGGGGTGAGGCACCTGTGCCTGAAAAAATTCCATGTGCATCCTTCCTTTTTTTGTATCAAAGGCAGAGAGAAAACTATGTTTTGTTGTAGATGTCTGTTTCCAGAATTGTGCATAGGTATTGTTGGTCAACAGTGCATTCTTCTTTCTTATCAGGTCATACTTCTCAAATATGTTGAGTCCTGTAGGCTCCTGTGAGGATTTGTTCGACAATGTGATGTCTGTTTGTTTCCTGGATGAAGAAGTGGACATCATTTTTTGGATGCCTGATAAAAGTGGTGAATGTTCTCCCTCCATTACTATGGTGGATTGAGTTTATTCTCCTCCAGACCTATCAGGAGTGTGGCTGGTCTTGGGCCTCTTTCTGTAGACCTAGAAATATTCTGTTGAGACCTCTGTAACTGGAGGGGAAACTTTTTTTATGGGTCTTTTCTCTAGTAGTACCTGTGGAGTGCTTGTTTGTGAAATGTTGGCAGGTGAAGGTTGTTGTTCAGTGTCTATCAATGTGTTTTCCTCCCACTCTGTCTGGTTCATGAATCTTTCAATCTCAGGTTTAGACACATGAGCATAGGGGGAGATTTTGTTCTTTAACCTGATCTCTACAATGATACCACATACATCATAGTTCCATGGGAAACTTTGGATAAACGTCATCTCCTGTAACAACTTATTAGCCTCCTCCCCTACAGCTTGGTTGTTGCAAATAAAAGAGCCTATATGTCCCTTGATCCTCAGTTGTTGCTTATTTTTAAAAGCTACAAAGTAAATATCATTTGAATTTATCATTTGTTGGATATATTCCAGAGCGAATATCCTGACAGGTAAATACTTGGGAAGCTTGTAAGGGGATAATTCACATCCGTAGACCTTGATTTCTGTATGATCCTGGTAAAGGTACTAGTCCCCTGTTTTAGCTAGGTCTGGTAGATGTAGAATCCTCTGAATTTCCTCATTTATCCTTGGCTTTGTTCTTCCACTGAGCATGCTTACCACTAGGTAGTAAAACTAGTCGATGAACTACTTGAAATTGAACTCAGATGAGTTATTTCTCACTAATGATATCCAGGATGTCACGGGTTGTGGGTTACCATCTTGGTATAGCTTCTACATGGAGAAGGAGAACTTATTTGCTTGAAAAAAGATGAACAGGTATACCAAAATCGAAGAATACCTGAACATACCCTATGTGGAAAATTTGAAGACTTGTTCATGGATGTTGTCGGCCAGAAACTGGTTGTAGTTGAGCTACGTAGTATCCTTTTCCTCCGTGAAGAAAAAAGATAGAAAATCCAGAATGGGATCATCTACGCATTCATCTAAATAGTATCCTAGTAGGCAGCACAGGGAAGAAATGATCTAATTTCCTTTCACTAAAAAGATGGAGGAATGGTAGTGGGGATTCTTTTTGGGTAACTGATCATTTTCAGGGAGGAAGGGCTCAAAGATTTGAGCTCTCTATGGGAAAGACAACTTCTGGTACATCTCGGTCAGAATTTTGATGGAGAAAGGGGAAAGGGAATCGACTCTGGGAATTTGCATTATCTAGTCTATTGTTTCTAGGGTAATGGTGAAAAGAGTTTCACCAGATGATGAAAAAATGGCTCTTTGGCTAGGAAGATAGTGTGCTTGGCATTTCAAATCAAATTCGGGAAAATGATAAGTCTGAGGAAAGAGGTACAGTGGAAGATTGGACACCCAAAGTCCAATCTCGTTGCTCTGGTCCAGAAAATTATCTCTAATCCAAAAGTGTAATTTGAATAAGTCAAATTCACACTTAGGCTCTGCAATCAAATAGTCTTTATTAGCCAACGATATTCGATTCAAGTCAATAGGAGGAGGGAGGAAAGGATTTTCTTTGATCTCCGAGGATTTGGATTTGGGTGCCATTGATCCGTCTGATACCTGCAAATTGAAAAAGATGTTAACTGTGTTTACCATGCTTTAATGGCAGTCGTTGACTGAAATTTTGATGGAAGTCGTCTCAAGACCGGGATTGGTGGCTCTGGCTGCATCTGGATCGTGAACAGTGCAAGAATGGTGAAAAAATGGGATTAAGTGGATGAACTGGGTGTCCATTATGGACTAGAGGGTGAGTCGGATGGGTAATGGTAATGGTCGACTGCATTGATTGACCAACGAACACATCGGATGTGATGTGGAGGGAATTGAATGGCCAATGGGTAGATGGAGGTAATGTGGAGGGTGATGAGCAGCCAATGGGTAGACGTGATGTGACAGGCGACAGGTGAGTGGAGGTTGATGTGTTGGTAGAGTAGTGGAGCATTACGTATAGACGGAGGTAGTGGAGTGTGACGTCGGGGTGCGGAGGCGGTATGAGCAAGTGGTTTGGCAGTTTACTCAGAGGGGGGGGTGGGTAGGCAGTAAGTGGTAAAGAGCGAGGGGGGTCCAAGTTAATAAGACTGTGCCACGTTAGGAGGGGCCCGCTCGAGAAAAACCACCAACTTGGACCCTCACCCCCCCACCGTTAAAGGCAGAATGTTCGGGGCGTCCGATATCCACTGCCATCCGTAGATCTGAGCACGTGCTAATGGATCGTTGAGATTAGCACACCTTTTGGCACAAAGCGCCAAAGTTGTCATATCATCCCAAAAACTTAGGATAAATCATTTTATGGGTTTTTTCGTTGTTCCCCTTCTTTATTTTTGTCACCAAGGGGTCCAAAATACAACATTTTAACTCAAATCAAAGAATTTAACCAACTTTTCATCAATTTTATTGGAATGAAAGCACACTAACCTATATCCTAATCTAATTACCTAGCAAATTTAACCCAGATTAGACTGTTGGGTTAACAATTATTCTAACCTAAGATAATTGGCTAAGTTTAGACTATTTAGCCAAGTTTATTCATTATCCTATCTAATTAGGCTAAGATTACACTGTTTAGCCCAATTTATTCACTATCATAACTTCATAAATTAAAAGGGCTTGATTATGGTTAGACAGTATGAATCAAGCCAAATTATTCCATGGAGTTTTTATCATTTTCTTTTCTATTTTTTATACCCTCTTTTGATTTTTTGTTTTTTCTTTCTTTCTTTTTCTTTTCTTTTTCTTTTTCTTTTTCTTTTCTTTTGTTTTCTTTCTTTTTCTTTTTATTTTCTTTTGTTTTCTTTCTTTTTCTTTTTCTTTTGTAATCATTTGCAGAATAAAAATATTGTTTACAACATAATGTGACTTGAATAAGGGATAATAATCACCAGTGATCCTATGAAACATAGGGTTATAACAGTGGCTCCACTTGGGGATGGTGCTCTCCTTGTGAGGTGCCAAGAATCCAACTACCAGTTGCTTTGAATCTCCTTCCTTAGTGCTTTTCTGCATCCTGATTTGTTTTATTTTGATTATAATTATGGTGATCCAGATCAGTGGCTTAGGGCCTTCTCTTCAGGCTTCAACCATCTGATAAAAATCACCTCCTACATGACATGAAAATTAAAGTGAAAATGGTTTGTACAATGAAATGAATGACTAAGATTTTCATTGGGGTGGAAAACAATGTTTGAGCATCCTGTCATTTACATGTCCTCCTGGCAAGTCTTCTCCATCACTTTCCTTGAGAAATAATGCATTATTTCCTCTATATGCCTGAATGATGTAAGGACCTTTCCACAAACTGTCGAACTTTCCATGCTTTCCCTTTTCTTCATTTATGGAATCCCACTTCAGTAACAAACTACCCAATTCGAAATCATCCTCTTTAGTTCTTCTATCATAAATATTCTTGATGCTTTCTTGGATTACATGTGTCTAGTTATACACCTCCTCTCTGAACTGTTGAAGTTGGATCATTTGATTGATTCTCCTTTGAATATGAATAGGCTCTTCATGTACTTCTTGAAACAGCTTCATAACAGGAACGCCTAGAGAGGTGGGGAAAACAGCAACAATCCCATATACCAACTGATATGGAGATATACCAATTGATCGTTTTGTGGTCAACCTGTCAGCCCAGAGTGCATGAACCAATGTGTTGTGCCAAGATTTCTTATTTTTCTCCAACATCTTTTTCAGGGATGATTTTAGGGGCTAAATTTCGCTCATGGGCTAATTTTCCATGGTTTTTCCAAAAACGAGATTCGCTATTTTAAAAATGAATTGCCCAAATTATATAGGTTAAAATTATTTTACCTTAAAAATCACCAAACATTTATAGTTGACATATGAAGGATTAGTAAGATTCGCCAAGGTTTCTACATTTTAAAATAAATTTCCATTCTTAAAATCATCCCTGATCTTTTTAATGAAATTCACAAAACTTTTATTTGAAGACTCAGCCAACCCATTTCCTTGAGGTTAATAGGTTGTGGAGTGCCCCACCCCAAAGTAATCTGGTACTTGCTGCAAAATTCTATTAGCTTTTTCTATGTGAAATTTGTTGCATTATCAGTTATGATTTTCCTAGGACATCCAAAGCGAGACAGAATATTAGTTTCCAAGAATTTAATAATGACAGAGTCAGTGGCTTGCCTGCAAGGTACATCTTAAATCCACTTTGTAAAGTAGTCTGTGGTTGTGAGGATCCACTTATGCTGGCCTGAAGAGGGTGGATGAATTTCTCCAATAAAGTCCAAACCACATTGTTGGAATGGAGCTTCCAAAGAAATAGGTTTCAAGGGTAAAGGAAAAAGTTTCCTTTTTCCTTCAAAGACTTGGCACTTGTGGCAGGAGGTTACCTTTTTATGCACATCTGCAAACAAGGTGGGCCAGTAAAAGCCAACTCTGAGAATCTTGTTAGCAGTAGTTTTCCAACTTATATGCCCATTGCAATATCCTTCATGGAAATCCTACAATGCCTTGTCAGCTTCATCCTTTAATAAACAATTAAGAAAAATACCTCCAGCATCTTTCCAGTATAGATTTCCATCCATAATACAATATTTCAATGCTTTTAGTTTTAAGAATCTAGCTTTAGTCTTAGTTAGACCAGGACGAGCTTGTAAATTATGCAAGAAAAAGATGAGGTATGCGTACCATGGAGAATTACAGAATACCTCTTTGACATGTGGAGTCGCCTGCTCTCCCTGTTCATCAACTACAACTAAATTTTTTATATCTAAAGCATCAAAATTTGATTCAGCCATCAATTTGGCCAAACCCTAACCCTTGATCAATTTAGTTGGTTTTATTTCTATATCATATTCCAAAATCACAGCAATCAACTTCCCTCTCCTACCATCAGGGTTATCCTGAGTCAAGATATCCTTCACCACTACATTTGGAACATAAGCAATAGTTTGAGAATGGAGAATGTAAACTCTAAAATCTTTAATTGCTTTTACTAGGGAAAAAGCCTGTTTCTCCATTATATTGTATTTCATTGCAGCATCTCTCAATGACTTGCTGGAAAAGGCTATTGGTTGTTCATTCCCTTCACTATTTTTCTACAATAAAATTGTTGCAATGGTGTGTTCAGATGCAAAAGAGAACAAATAGAAATCCTTAGTGTAATCTGGACTGATCAATACAAGGGCTTGTGTAAGTGCATATTTTACCTGCTCAAAGGAATGTTTAGATTCAGTGTTCCATTTTATTTTGGTATCTTTTTTCAGCATATTTGTAATGTTCCTGAGGAGTTTTGCCAAATTGGGTATGAATCTTCTTAGAAAAAAAAATTTTCCTATGAAGGATTGCAATTCTTTAATGTTCCTATGATGATCCAACTTTTGGATGGCTACAATTATGTTGGGGTCTATCTTGATTCCATATTTAAATATTATATGCCCTAGCAATTTGCCTTCTTCTAAACCAAAAAGAGTTTTCTTGGGATTAAATGAAATCCCAAACTTTATGCACTTTTCAAACAATCATCTGAGGTGTTGTAAATGTTCCTCATATGATTTTGAGTAGATAGTAACATAATCCAAATATATAACTATAAACCTACCGATCTCATCCACAAAGGAAATGTCCATTGCTCTTTGGAAAGTGGCACTAGCGTTCATCAAGCCAAAGAGCATTTTCATGTACATGAAAGTTCCCAAGGGTGTGGTGAAAGTTTTTTTCTCCTGGTCATCTGGGTGGATAAGAACCTGGTTATAGCCAGAAAAACCATCTAGCAAAGAGATCCTACTGGCCCCAACTACTTTTTGTAAGATGTGATCCATTTTAGGCAAAGGATAGTTGTCTTTGAGGGAAACCTTGTTGAGGTTTCTGAAATCAATGCAAAGCTTGATTTCACCAGACTTCTTTTTGGTAGGAACCAGATTGGAAACCCATTTTGAAAATATTAAGGGGACTATTATTTTGGCATCATACATCTTTTTAATCTCTTTTTCAATCAGGGGTAGTAACTTTAGATTGATTCTCCTAATTTTATGCCTGAAAGGCTTGTGTTCTTCTTTTATTGGAATCTTGTGTTTTATGATACTTGTGTCATAAGACTTTAAATCCGCATAGCTCCAAGCAAAGAAATTTACAAATTTGTTAAATAGTTCAACATATTTGTTCTTTTTCTCTGGGGGTAAAGATTTAGACAGTTTTATCATTTTGGGTTTTTTCTCTGTTCCTATATTACAATCCTCGGCCTCCTTTCCACTAGGTTCAAGCTTTGAATTTTTTTCTACATCGTTGAAATCAAATAATTCTTCTAAAGGAACCAATCCTCTAGGTAAAACATTATTCTTCAATTGCAAAATATCTGAGTCTTCATATTTTTCATTTATTTCATCTTAATCAACTTTATTTACACTATCATTTTCAAAGTTTGATTTATTTACAATATCATCCTCACTCTCTATATCAATATGTGTACATTCAAAATCGTTTTTAAACTGCAGGAAATCTTCAATTTTCTCATCGTTGCCAAATACTTGCCAGTACCTGATGTTGTTTGGGGCAGTTGGTCTGCATTTCACCTCTACTATGTATTGGTGATTTGGATGGAAAGGTATTTTTCATGTGGCTGTTGAAGTAGCCAATCCATCTCCAAGTATGTTCTGGCCTTTGGGCATTACCTGCAAGTCAATTTCAGTGAAACATTGTAGAAAATCCAAAACCGCATTTCTATAAGCTCTGAGTCTAGGATGTTTAGCTAAATACTCACCTTTGATTTGTTTAATGACAAGTTCAGAGTCCCCTCTTACCATAATCCTTTTGGCACCAAGATTCTTCAATAACTTCAGGTAGAGCATCAAGGCTTCATACTCAGCTATGTTATTGGTGCACTGGAAATTTAGTTTATAAGAGTGGTTTTCTAAATACCTTGCTTTATGATTATGTAACCAAACCCCAGCTCCAACTCCCTCTTTGCTAACAACTCCATCAAAGCCCATACTCTAGAAGTCTTTTGTTGGTTCATCACTTTCTATTGTCACAGTTTTACTTTCCTCAGTGATTGTTTTTCTTTCTTGCAGGCCAGATGTATCATCTTCTAACTGTTCAATTTGGTTGTCCAAGTCACGATCGTTATATAAAATGAAGGAATCCAGGTCGTAATGAACAGAGTATAAAGGATAGTTATGCGGCTTCTCTTGACTGTTGACCATATATTTCATCAGAGTCTCTCTATACAATCTTCTATGTTGTCCAGATACAGGGATGGTAGCATAAGACATATCTAATTGCAAAGTTCACTTCAACTTAGAACCCCAAGATCTAGATAATACCATACCATATTTCGAAGGAATGCATGTGACCATGATATCCATGACCATGCTCTTAGCTAGGATCTGGGCTAGTGTAATACACAGATCTTTAATCAGACCTATACATTTGACCTTGCTAGAGTCAAAGGAGTATAATTCTTTGTAGGGCCTGGTGATATCAAGCCCCAACTTCTCCATCACAACCTTGGGAATAAGATTGTGAGAAGCCCCAGAATCCAGCATAGTGTTGTGTAATGTCTTGTCATGGATATTTAGACTAATGTAAAAAGGGGGGACAGAACCAGTGTCAGTTTGTCCATCAACTTCAGGACCAAAAAGCAGTCCTGGAAGATCATTGGAAACATTTATAGTATCCGAACCTACTCCTGGTTCTATTTTTAATGCTTTGATTGCCTGGGACCTGTGAGAATTTTTGTTCATTAGTTCAGTCAAAGGAATAGGAATCTTTAGTTTAGCCATTTCACTTTCTAAGATGAAAGTGGTTGAAGTTCTTCTTTGGTTCTACAATTCTGGTTTATTAGTCACAATATTTTGTGCAGAAGTACTTGGCTGACTTGTGGATGCCACCTCGGTTTGAGTTGTTCTTGGTGAAGCTTCAGGAATTATCTTTGAAGGAGTCTCTGGACCTTTCTTTTCTAGAATTTTAATAGGGGTAGCATCTAAGGTTTTCTTAGTTTCAACAACTTTCTTGTTTTCAGCAGCCTTCTTTGTTGGATTGTCATTAGTCTTCTTGCTTCTCAAGTTGTATTGTTTGTGGACCTCCATTATAGCATTTTCAAAGGCATGTTGTTTTGATTCTTCTTCCTCCTCATTTAACTCTATCTGTGAAAGGAGAAAAAACACTTGTTCTTCATGAGTAAGAAAAATGGAGTCATTGTCATTGACCCCCATGAAGTTTATGTGAATATCATCCAACTCCTCGATTATATCTTCCCCTTCATCAACATAGTTTTCTTGAAGAGGTGGCCTAATCTGTTGATCAAACCCTCTTTGTTCCCTTATGTCTCTGGGATCTCTCTGTCTAATTTGGGGAGGGTCCCTTCTGAAATTTGGATTTTGAATCTGGGGAGCAAGTTGATTTTCTCTAGGAGGAGTTTTGTCATTGATTTTCAATCTGTCCATCATCCTCTCCATGGTCCTCGTCAGGGAATCCATCTTGGTATCTGAGGTAGAAGTGGAAGGTTCTTCTTTGATTGTAACCCTTGTTTTTGTTCTTTGCCTAGATCTTCTGGCTAATAGATTTGCTTCAACACTCACTGCACTTTTCTTCATATCTTCTAGGGTGGAAGAATTCCTTTCCCTTGGTTGGTATGACATATCAGCATCGAATCCATCAGGGAATTTTATTAAGGCCAAGCCTTGAGGAGGTTTCATATCATTAGTAATTGCATTATAGAAGTTGTTGAAACGAATGCAGTAATCCTATATTGTTTCCCCTTGATTCCTTTTGATATTTTCGTATTCTGATAAAATATGGAGAGGCTTTTTCTTTACCTCCCATCTATCGAGAAAAATCATGTGGAAAGTAGCAATATCATCAATGCTTGCAACCTGTAATGCTTTGAACCATTTTTTGACCTTTCCGGTTAAACTCTGTGCAAAAATTCTCATCTGGACATCTGCCTCATTGACTTCCTGCAAATAAAAGTAATCATTCATCTTATCAACATGTTGTTGTGCATTAAGAGGTCCAGTACCATCAAACTGAGGAAGTCTGGTTTGATAGTCTTGGGGCATAGCATGTAGGGGAGTAGCTAACACCAGGGGAGCATATCTTGCCGCCATGATTGGTGGAGGAGGTTGAATAAAAACTCGTGTGATTGGAGGAGAAGTGATAGAAGAGGTAGAATAAGTAGGGTTGGGAGGCATGGAGTGAGCTACTTGAGGCTTGACAGAATCTACAACAATAGTCAGGGCAGAAAGTTTGACTGACTGTTAAAAGTGGGCTTTATACAACACTTAATCAAGATTTGATACTAGATCTTCCAATTTTTTAAACTCTTGAAGAAAACATTGATCAAATCCTTTTCTAGGAGAAAGTATTTCAGGGGTTCTGGGTTGTAGGATGGTTTGATATAGGACTGTTTCACTCACAAAGATGTCATATTTGGTTCTGAAGAGGCTTTGCTCAAAGGGAAGTTCAAACTCAAGATCCTAGATAGTGACAAGCTTCTCTGGGAGAGAAGTGGCCCTAGAAAGAGGATTGTTACTCCTGTAAACTTCTACAATGTTTCTTTTTCTGAGTAACTTTTATGGATTGTCTACTGTTGTTGCGGGTTCTAGATCAGGGTGAGATCTAGTGTGGATTCTTTTAGGAGACAAAACTTTAAATTTTAAGGAATCTAAACTAATATATACAAACTTCAACAACCTCTGAACATTTATCTCTTTGTAAGTTAGATTTTATGATTTGTTCAGAAATAAAGTTTTCTTTATCTAGGGAAAAGAAATCATAAGGATGGAAAGTTTGTTCAATTCCCTAGTATGGTTGCCACTATGTTATCACTCTGTAAATTCCCAGAAGTTGTCAAGGGCACAAGAAATTTAACAGAGGTAACTTACCAAAACCACCACTTCGAAACTGGGATCTAGCCCTACCAGTTTCAAAGAGGGATCTCTCTGTATGATTTATACATGTTTGAGTTTTAGATATTAGGCTAGTTAAATTAATATGGGTTTGTTTTTTTTGTTTATAAAGTTGTCTGAAATATTGCCTTAAACATCAAATACAAATTTTATTAGGTTTTTTCATAGAGCAAGATAATGAAAATGTTGGATCTTTTAGAATCAAAGTGGTGGAAATACAGAAACAAGTGAGGTAGTCAATCAGAATAAAGAAGCATTTAAGAATTTCTTTATTATAATATCAGAAGAAGAACATGTAAATCGCTAAAATCCAGAAACAAAGTGCATGAAACAAATGATGTACTTTAACTTCTTTTAGATGATCAGAGACAGAAAATAGAATGATAACAAATTAAGATAAACAATTAACAAAGAGAAGTAAACATCACCAACACCCACACATGGGAATCCTGTGAATCACCTTTTTATTACTGGTAGATCTCTTCAAAAAGATTACAATTACAACTTGCTTGGGTGCAAAAATCAACTCTCAATACTTTGAAGTCTAAAGTATTTATAGAAAATTTGCATTTGATCGTGTCATTAATGATCATGATATGGAGAGAAAATCTAACTAAATAGATTACATATTACAAAAAAGTAGGAATGTTAAATGATCCTCTCGAATATTTGGTGTTGATTCTGAGGAAGGTGGTTGGTGATTCATCTTTGACTTGACTATGACTGTTCTACATGTTGACTCGGATGTGTTAGCGATCAAATTGCACTGGTATTTTGATGATTGTTCTCATAATTCTTCATTTGATATATCATTTCCTCCAGTCTCTTGGCCAGTGTCATACTCCCATTTCTTCATGAAAACTCTTGTTGATGGATTTTACCTGCATTCCAAATCATTGTCAGTTATTACTTGAAACCCTAGTTTTTGCCTTTTTCAAACAAAAGTAATATAATTTTTGTGGTGTGTGTGCACTAAGTGATCTATGGCCTAAGTATAAACCTAAGCTACATTGATTATATGACAAATTCCAAGTCATATTAATGTCTAAGTCTAATCCAGCCTATCGGGTTTTATGACTTTTTATAAAAGATCTAATCTTTAGACTCTTATCAAAAGGTTTGGGACCTGTAAGCTATTTCCCAACTCATGCCATAATTCTAGCGCACCCAGTCGGGGGTCAAGACAATGCTCAATTCCACATGTCACAAATCCATACAAAATCACAAGGTCATTTTCATACCAAGTCAAACAACAGTTTCAATTCACAAATCGACACACCAGCCAAGTGCAAGCGCCAAGCTAAATATCATAGGGTTCAAACACTGAGTTGACAAGTTGGAGATTACAAGTGTCAAATTGGTAATAAAGCCTAAGAATCAAGCCACGATGAGGCCATATGCCAGATCCAGTTAGGTGTAAGGGCATTTTGAGAGTATCTCATCGGTATACTTTTTGAATATTGAATTGCATATGAAGAACCACGAGCAAAGGGGATATGCACCGAGCCTCAAATTTCATTCACCGCTGTCAAGTTTTTTTTTGTTTGATTACAGGTCGCAAAACTTGCAGGAGTATATAGGTGATCATGGGGAAATGGTGAAAACACAATGGAACCTACGAAATTACAAATGCCAGAAGGTTTCAAAACTCGAAGGCGACCTGTGAAAGCATCAGATCGCATGCAAATCGCATCATGAAGAAAGCCACAAGTAAATTCTCAGTTTTTTTTGTATGCCAAATCACCAAATCAAGCACTCTATATTATCTCAGAGTGGATGGGGTTTTTCCTTTTGCGCGAATCCATGTTTGATTCTGTGATCTGTGCTTGTGATCGCTTTTTGAATCCAACTGGAATCATGTATCCCAGCCATGCATGAATGTGGCTAGCACCAATCAGGTCTAGTCAGGGGGAACAAAAATTGCTAGACTATGAAAATGCTATGGCTGACTGGAATAACTTCATTGAAGATACCAATAACTTCTATGGTGTTGATATGAGCGTCCTAAACAGCCTTACTCCGGAGAACAGAAAAAAGTATTATCTATAGACATCTCTTTGGAACAATCTTCATCCACATCAATTAATTGGCACTCCTTTTATTGTCAAAGAAATGGATTGCCTCACAGCCACTCTGGATGAAATTGCCTGCGACCAGGAAGGTGTCAAATTGATTATATAGTCGTATTAAGTTTTTGAGGAACCATGCATCAGAAGACAAACAAATCTTACATTTTCAGGTTGTTCTCAAGCCGCAAAGTTATACCCATGCGCTCAACATTTGACAGTGAAAGAGACTTTGCATGATTCTCTTCCAACATCTGATAAATCCGTGAGCAAATTGCTTGGTTGTCTTTACCCTGCAATTGCAGAAAATATTATAAATGCTGCCAGAAAAGACCCTGCTCATCGAAAGTTTTTTGTGCATGGACTGGTTTGGGAGATTGCTTCATAAACTCTACATGAAGCATTCAAATAGTATGGAGAGATTGAAGAAGGCTCTGTTATTATTCACAAAGCAACTGGAAAGTCAAGGGGGTTTAGCTTTATTATATTTAAACATATGGAATCTGCTCAGAAGGAACCTAGTAAGACTATTGATGGTTGAATTACTATATGCAATCTGGCCACTGTTAGCACCAATCCAGTACAATCTACAGAAATCAACAAAGAAGCATAGTGTGGTATGTCTTTTTCTATAGTAGACCTGTCACTGGATTATAGTGGAAATTGTTTTTATCTATGTAGAGGTGCAGAAACAGACTGCAAGCAACATCCTTTTGACATCCTCGAGTTCTTTCTATTTAGAAAGTTATAGTAAACATTTTGTTTGCAAACCTAGTAGTGGTCACCGAGAATGCAACATCATCTCAGGGACTCTTTATTGCATCTCTTGGTATAGAAGTAACTTCAATTAAATTGTTATAGAAGCTGATCAAAGAAAGGTATTATAACTAAGGAAAGAGACAGGGAATACAACTATTTTCAGAACTTAAGATCAAGCATTCTACAGTGCATGGGTTTCTATACTTTGCTTTTTGTTTTGTTCTCTTCTTAAATGCTTGAAAGGTAAGTTCAAGAAGCCAGGGAGAAGAAAACTAGAGGCTAAGACAAAGCACATTTTCGAAATTTTACAGCTATCCAAAGACAGAGCTTTCACCAACACAAAAGGTGAAATTATAACTAGTTAGCTGGTGAAAAGCAGAGCTTTCACCAGCTAACTAGCAGATCGTAAGGCGAAATAGCTGGTGAAACCTGAGATGGCAAAAAAAAAAGAGTAAATTTTTCCCAAATCAAAGTTTTATTATCTTACAGAGCATGAAGATCATTTATCAGTCAAAGTTATTATTAAGAGGATCTGCTTCAAAGTGTTGTTCCAGTTTTTGAGGTGCAAGAAAGATGAAAGAGATAAAGTTTGTTACCTATTTATGGCAAGAATGACCTGTCTTTCCAGGTGGTATTTTTTTACTTTATCTTTCAGCCTTTGAAGATTTTCTGCCTTGTCATCATATTGAAGGATGTTGAATACTTTTGCAGCTGTTGAAGACTTCAGTTTAGATATGGTTTGATTTCCTTTAATAAAGGATCTGTTCCTTTAGAGTTTACAATTAGTTTTATGTTATGTTATTTTTAGTATCCTAGATCCCTTTTCATAGGATCTGATATGTACATTGTAAAGCTATAAAGATAAAGACAATAGATGAACAAAGGGAGTTCAATCTGGGAGACATTT
>JASDQU010436333.1:4046-23266 GCA_032191745.1 Picea mariana | reverse complement strand
TCCTTTAATAAAGGATCTGTTCCTTTAGAGTTTACAATTAGTTTTATGTTATGTTATTTTTAGTATCCTAGATCCCTTTTCATAGGATCTGATATGTACATTGTAAAGCTATAAAGATAAAGACAATAGATGAACAAAGGGAGTTCAATCTGGGAGACATTTTCTGGCTATTGTAGTAGACTTTTATTATTGATAATAGAATCACAGTCCTCTTTTGTTTTCAATATCAGATTCTTTCATATTTCATTATTCTGCACTTTATTTTAGTTTAGCTTAGCTTCTAAGAACTGTCATCTTCTTATTAATCTCATGAACTTGAATTAAAGGTCTTCTTGTTGTCTTATATGACCCTGCATGTTAATGTATTTGGTTATCTAGACTAGCTTTCTTCATTCCCTGTTCAACTATGTTGTCTGATTATTGATTTCTAAAAGCACTGTCTTATTCGAATACATGATAAGTGGTCATTTTCATTAGCTTTTGAGTTATCCCATTGTTCCAAGCATACCTAATTTACCATATTCTTAAGTTACCAAGCATCTTTAGTTTACAACCCTAAAGAGTTTCTTGGAGTGATAACAGAATGTACACATCATTTCTACTAGATCAAAGCACACAGGTCTTCCCATCTCTTTTGACTAGGGATGGTAACTTTGAGTAACCTTCAGTATATTTCATCCACCTCTGTGTACTTGGAAAAGGTGGGCTTGGTGATAAAGATGTACTTTCTCTCGTGTTGGATGCTTAGGTCCAATTGTAGAGTCTCCAAGAATGCTTTGCCAGTAATGCTTCCCTATATCCCTGCAAACTTAGAACCATCTTTTTCCACTGTGAGGATATTTTGTTTGTAGTCTAAGATGGTAATCAGCTTGTCATTGATCACTAATAAACCTGGGAGCCCTTTCTTATGTAGTGAATTGGCTTTGCTGAAAAATCTTTGCACTCCAATATCCATTGTCAGGGCTCTTTTCTCAAGTTTCAGCATCAATCCTCTCTTGGTCAAAACTTTCCTGACCTCCAGGATGGCTTCTGTCCTATCCTCAAGTTCCAAAGTCTCCATCTCTTCTTTTGTCTTAGAATTCAAGAACTTGATGATCTCATTGGCTTCTGTAGGATTTTCTCCCAATTCTTCTCTTATCTTGTCAATGGCTCGTCTGGCTCTCTGCACCAGTTCATGCTACTCAAACATGATCTGTATGAGTGGCCAGATATCTGTCATGGAGTTGAAGATGTCTATCCATATGTTTTCGTTGGCTTATGACAATGTCTTGGCCATGACCATCTCCTTATGTAACTTGTGCAGCTCTTGCTTTAGCCTCTGTGATTTGTGCATATTTGTATTGTAGCTAGCCTGAAATGTGGCTTTCAGCTTCTGGAGGTTATTGATCTCATATTGATCTCTTTTGATTTCATGTCCTTGCAGGGTCATATCCTCCATTGACTTTGCTAATTTTTCTGATGCATCTAGAGCTGTCACTGGAGTGGATGGTGGAAGTTCTATTGTTGGGGTTGTTACTACTGTTGTTGTGCTAATTCCTGTGAGGGGAACTGCATTCAGTGGCATGAACTCTATTGGCACATTATGTTCCTTCTCTTTGACTAACTTCTCTATTTTGACATCCATCTCCTTAATCTGGGCATTCTGCTCCATGATTAGTTTCAGCATTTCCTCCTTTTGGCCTTCAGTCTCAGCCATCTCTTCTGCCTATGGATCTTCAGTGGTTGGGATCTTCAGTTGTTCCCTTAAGGATGTTATGTCAACATTCTTCTTATTTAGTAATTCCTCAGCTGCTTTCACATTTGATGGGTCATATCCAATTTTGAGTATCAGTTCCTCCAGAGATTGTATCTTGTTATCTTTTTCTAAAGAAGACACTTTCTCCAGCTTCAACTGAGTCTGGACATTGTTTAAGGAAACCTGCAACTTTGCAGCAGTCATGGAGGTATTTTCCAAGGTGGAGAAAATCATTTCTCCAATCTATCTGTGCATATCCATTTGATCAGCTGGATGCACTTCTTTGACATCAAACTCAAATGTTGACCTTTTATAATCAAAAATTGCCTTGGGGTGAGGCACCTATGCCTGCAAAAATGCCATGTGCAGCATTCCTTTTTCTGTATCAAAGGCAGAGAACAACCTATGTTGTTCTATAGATGTATGTTTCCGGAATTTTTCATAGGTACTGTTGGTCAACAGTTCATTCTTGTTTTTATTAGGTTATACTTCTCAAAGATGTCGAGTCCTGCAGGCTCCTGTGAGGATTTGTTTGACAATGTGATGTCTGTTTGTTTCCTAGATGAAGAAGTGGACAGCATTTGATGTCTGCCTCAGAAAAGTGGTGAATGTTCTCTCTGCATTACTATGGTGGATTGAGTTTCTTCTCCTCCAGACCTGTCAGGAGAGTGCCTGGTCTTGGGCCTCTTTCTATAGACCTGGAAATCTTCTGCTGAGACCTCTGTAACTGCAGGGGAAACTTATTTTCTGGGTATTTTCTCTACTGGTACCTATTATAAGCCTAATTTTCACCCAGCATGCATACCTGGCCTCGGGCCCTACTATTTGCCAATTTCTTGAGCCAAGCTCTTCTAAAAATCCCTCTTTTTGAGCCATACACGCCCTGGCCTTCTACAGCCTGCATGTGCACTCAATGCATACTCATGCAAGCCTTCTACAGCTCGCGTATACTGACAAAAGCACAAAAAATGGAAATTTGCAGATAGGAAATAGAGTTTCAGGAACTTGCTAAAACTGTTTGACTGCCTATGGCCAATCATTCAACCAGATAACTACCTATAAAAGAAGGGGTAGGGGTCCCATTTAAAAAAAAAGGAAGAAGAGCATAGAAACTCTGCCCAAATTTATCCCCCCTTTGCCCCAATTTCCTGCAATTGTATTGTGAGGTTGAGTAGTTGGTGCATTGTAAAGAGGAGCCCAAGACCAGGTTCGAGGAGCAGTGTCGGCCACATATTGTAAGTTTACTCTTGTGAAGATTAATACAAAAAGGAATACGTTTTTCATCCCACCATATCATGTGTTCAAATTGTTTATTTATTTTATGATATTGTCACATCTAACCCAGCAATTAGTATATAAAATGCATGTTTGCAACTCTCTGTTTGTCCATGTGTGAATGCAGGTTAGCTTTGGGAGGAGGCTTGCAGTCAAGGAGTGAGTGAAAGCGAAGGGATCGACATCAAACGAAGGATTTAAGGTAGAGTTACCTAATCTTGTTTGCACCTTTGTATTGCATGATTGTGGGGTTTTGTGTTGGGAGAATAGGAAAAAGTAGAGGCCTTTAAATGGTCATTTTCTACATGCATGATTAGAGCCCTTAAATGCTAAGTCTGTAAGCGAGATTTCCCACTCACATCAGAATTGGCGACTCTGTTGGGGAGCCTCTAGGGTTCTTTGGGGATTTTTTATCGGGCATTTTGAAATTGGTTTTACTGCCTTTTTTCAGTTTCTGCAAGAAGCCTGAGTGTTTAGGGGTTCTGGTTCTCAATACCAGTCTTCCTTGCTCTACTTACCAGACTATTTATTTTTTGTTTTTGAGATTCTTAAGAGGCATACGCACCCTGTAGTGGGACAACACGCATATGCATGTGCCCTGCCTTTAGTCAGCCCGCGTATGTACACATGTTGATGAAGTGTTAGTTGTGTGTCGGAGAACCCAACAAATCCTTCTCAGGAAGAGGCAGTCGTCCTCTCCCCTGCAGAAGTGATCCTTCTCAGGGATCTTCTGGGTCCTTCTAGGTCTCTTATTGAATAGTCCATAGTCAATTAAAAACCTCAGGATTAGCTTTGTTTCGCTATATTTTTCTTGCCAATTTGCGTCAAAGTAAGTTTTTTTTTACCTTTAAGGGGTGCTAGTGTTCAATACCAGTATCCTCTATTGAAGCTTAGCTGCTTCTTTTCTTTTTTTGAAGGATTTCAGAGGCACATGTGTTCTGCAATGGGCCCACCCGCGTGCACATGTGCCCTGCCCTTCTACAGCCCGCGTATGCATGCTATTTGTTGAAGAGATAGTCGTGTACTTGTCCAGAAAAGTTTTTAGAGGCAGTCATCCTCCTCCCTGTCAAGTTGTTACTTCCTAGGGTCTTTCTTGTCTGAATGTGGTCTCTGTCATAGCAGTTTAGCCTAGGTTTGGACTCTCTTACATCTTTCTTTTTCATTCAAAGTCTTCTTATGTTTATTTGTTAGGTTTTTTTATGAGATAGTGAGTCAATGTGATGTGCCTTCTTGGTTGTCAGTATCTCCCCACAGTCATTGGTTGGCCAGAAACTTTTCTTGGCCTTGTCTTGTCTTAGTTTTTTTTTACCATTTTTTCTTCAGAAAAGGAGAAAGCTTCCAACTTTAGTTTTGCTTGTTTTTTGAGGCACAATAAAAAAAAGTAGATATTTTCTTTGGTTGGTTAAGTAGTTAAGTGTTTATACAGATTATCAGGAAAAAGTTCATTTTCATAAGTTCTTGGCTAATTGACTTAGGACAATAAGTAGCTCGTAGTCGAGTGAAAGCCTGTTTTCAGTTTTCTATCAAAAGATCTTAGAAAGAAATTTTGAAAAGTTGGTTAAAGTAAATTCTTTTTGAAGAAGTAGTCTTGTTTCAAGAACTTTGCATGTTCTTCTTTTCATCGCTATAAAACATCACTGGTTTGATTATCATCTCCTATGACTTTAAAAACAACCACTAAAATAAATGTTTAAATAAAATCTTTTAGACTTTATGTTTTATAGGACTAGAGCCTTTATTTAAGCTGGAGAGGAAACTCTTCAAGGCTACCAAACACAAACATAAGATTCTGATCTAGGGAGTGTTCGAAGTCCAGTTACTGTGAAATTCGTCTGGGACCCCCCTCTAATACAGGGTATAAACACAAGGTCGTGTGCGGAAAGGTAGCAGAGATAACCCCTCCAAAACCGGACCAAGCGTAGTGGGGAACGCATATAGAGGACTTGTCTTGGGATTTTGTCATTAGCACTTGCCATGGAGCTTCATGGGTCTCAAATCTGTTCGAGGTCCTCAATTGTCTTTAGGAACACTTTCTCTCAATACCCTGGATAGGCTTCGGGCTTCATACCCTGCTCATTGCAGTCCACCCAACTGTCGACTGTACCCGCCTGGCAATTGTTCACGAGCTAGCAACCTAGTTGTCTATCATTCTAGTGACTTACACAGGTGACTGCGGGGGTATACCACAGTACCTAGGACAGACATTAGGCCACACTTTGCATAGTATACCCAGAGGGCGCTTCTGTATTCGAGTTGCACTTGCACCGGTAAGTTGCTCTAGTGTTGGTTGTTGTAACTGTTCTTCCAACTAGCTAGTGAATACCTGTTTTATCTCATAGGAATTTTTTGATAGAGTGTGTTTGTTTCTCAATCGGTTAGAAAGGCCTTAGTGTGTATATGATCTTCTCACACAGTGGAGGATCAGGAGCTCCGTCGGTCGCGAAGGCTTCTACGCCTACCACTGGTCGATCTGGAGCCACCCCCACCGCCGCTAAGTTGGAAGCTAGACCATCAAGGGTCATTTGAAGAAACTGGGCCATGAGTAACTATGTCTAGCCCACCTTCGAGAGAAGAACATCTCATCCCAGAGGAGCCAATCATTACTAACCTTGGAGTGCAAGCACTTGGTCCTAACAACCCTCCGATTACAGATCTTTCGACGCCCGTTGTCGTACAGGTCTATCCTTATGAGTGTTTGGAAGTATCCCAAACAGAGATGGAACCAAATCCCGCAACTTCTTCAGGGAATTCTCATATTCCCTCTACGACTGTCACAATTGGGGGTGTTCCACCTCCTAACAATCTGTCACCAGTCCGGGCCACTATGGTCTCGACTACCTCTACTTCAGGCAATGGTTCGCTCCCATATTTGGCGGCGATCACTGCTCCATTGTCTCAGAGTGTGACAGGCCCTCCGTTCAGATACAGAATGCCTGGCTTCGATCCAAATGTTTTCCTTTTTCACTTCACTCAACCAACTCTAAGTCTAGGGGCAGGGAGTTCAAACACTCTTCTGCAATTGTCCATGGGGGGGATTCCACCTCCTTATAATTCTTTTCCTTACGGAGGGGGTCACATACCTCCTTCGTTCCCTATACTTGGTGGTGCTCACCAGCAATCCGTCGGGCCCAGCACGAACTATGGTTCGTATGGAGTGAGTAGTCAAGGACTACCTTCTAATAGTCAGTGGGTAGGTTTGACACCATTCTCTTTGTTCGATGTGTTTGCTAACAATGCTTTCTCGTTTGGTGCTTTCCCCACCGGGGGAAACCCCGGTTATGGACAACCGAATCCTATGCAAGGTACTATTCTTGCACAAGGGGAAAACCCAGGAATCCCTCCCCCCCAAGGACCTTGGAATCCTTGGCAAGGACCAGCTTCCTCATCATGGATTCTGGCAGGAGGAAACCCTTTCCAAACTCATTGGAACCCCGAACAAGGTTCAACACCTATGCTCGTTGCGTCGGGAGGGGGCATCCCCTCTCAAAATCATTGGACCGCAATGCAAGCCCAACATTCTTTGTCCTTCTACAGAAGTCAATCGACGATGCCTCAACAAGCACATAATCTGTACGCTGGTCCTGGACAAGGTTTTTACCAGAATCCTGACCAACAGCCAAACTTTTCCTGGCAACCTGGTGCCAGTCAAAATCCAGGTCCCTTTTTCCACAGTCATAATCAGCAGCCCAAACTACCGTTCTTGGAAACCTTGCATTTTCCTAACTTAACGAGGTTGTTGAATGACCCATATGTACAATCCGCGTTGGCCTCCTATGCCGACCAAGTTGCCTTCGGACATTCCAAAGTTCGAAGCCAAACCTAACAAAGATCCAGGCAATCATGTGACTACTTTTCATCTCTAGTGCTCGTCTAACTCATTAAAAGACGACTCTGTCCAGTTGCGCTTGTTTCAATGCACTCTCATAGGGAGTGTTGCAAAATGGTACATTGATCTCGACCACTCAAGATACTCTTCCTTCGGTGAATTGGCAATGGCTTTCTTAAACCATTTCTAATTACCTGTGAGATACGATGCCGGCACCGAATTGCTGGCCAACTTTGAGCATACCAAGGTGGTCCATATCTCCGATCACATCTGAGAATGGAGACGCCGGAAGAGTTTGATAAAAGTACCAGTCCCACCAGAATTTTTGTTGGAGTGGTTCCTTAAGTCTTTGGTACCCCAATTATCCAAAGATGTAGCGACATCAAGAGTCTTTTCTGATGAAGACGTGATAATGAGAGCTCAACATCTTGAGCTGATTTACTCGCAATCTGGCCTACTTTATGAAATCTTGTCGGATGCACCTAGGTCAATTCTTGACAAAACCAGACAAAGAGTTGGACCACATGTCGATGGTATTGTTGGTTCAACACAAGATAAGACCGTTGATCCACTATCAAAACAATTGCAACAATTGTCAATACAACAAACAGTGGCCAACCAGACTACAATTCCGGCTGCTCCCCCTACCCAAATGTCAGATGTACACAGCGTACAATCGACAAAACCGAAGGCCAACCAGCAGCCGGACAAGAAGAAGAAACAACGAAAGAAGGGTAAGGGGGATAAGAAACCTACCAATAATGTTGGCGGGGGAAACACTGAAAAGAAGAAGTCAAGGTATTTGTGTAATCTGTGCATGGAAGACCACCCAACTTATCAGTGCCCTCGGCTCACGGAGGCCCAAAAGTTATTGGCACAATAGAATCCTATTGTGTTAACGAACCCATTCCAACATGGGCAAAATTTGACTCAAGCCTCGGTGAGCATAGAAGGGGGCAGTCAAGGACATCCTCCGTCTCCGAGCAATCCTTCATCCACAAATGTGTACATGATGAAAGGTGATGCATACATATCAACCAGAGCGCATGATTACGGAATGCCTAGATCTTCTGAGAAGAGTAAAGAAGTTGAGATTCCCCCTCTTCCTCTCCAGATTGAGAAGACATTGGGTGAAACAATAACATGCATCCCAAAAGGTGCATTCAACAAAGCTTCTCACAACCTAAATGAAAGAGCCACCCAGAACTACTCTGTGGTGGAGGATTTTTCACAAACCCCTTGTGCGATGTCTGCTTTGGAAGTCCTCTAGAGTTTCCCTTCCCAGAGAAAGGCTTTGTTAGCTGCTAATCTAGGCACGATCATGCTTGATATGACCGACTTAAAACCTCATCTCCCTTACCACGTTGTGTTTCAGATAGTAGTGGCTTATACCACGAAAATCTTTACACGGAACATTTTCCGCACAGTGGTTGATGACGGTGCCTCGACATGCGTAATGTCTTTGGTGTGTTGGAAGGCCATAGGCCAGCCCGTTTTGTCTCTATCACCAACTCTTCTTACCGCTTTTGATGGTCATTCTTTCTGACCACATGGCATCATTCCCTCTTTCCCCGTGCAGTTAGGAGGTAAAACCGTGTGCGTCGAAGTTGAAGTAGTCGATGCTCAGCTCAACTATAATATTATGTTAGGAAGGAGTTGGACTTATTCTATGCAAGCAGTGGTTGTTACTTTTTTCCAGGTCTTATTGTTTACTTGATAGTGACCATTGATCAGTTGTCTTTCTCCCATCCTGAACCTTCATCGGGGGCATCCATAGTCTCGATGATCGACAACCCTCAACCCTGCATCATCAACATAGGGGTTGGTTTGTTCCCACCTTTGATGGGTACTTTCGATTACCCGCCCCCTCCCGGCGATGTTAAGTTTGTATCAAACCATCCTAAGGTTGAAATTTTTCAAGAGTTAGATCCAATTTCAGAGCCTACTTGGGCTCGAGGTTCCCTTGCCAATATCGATTCTTTAGACTTAGTCCTACCCTCCAACAAAGAAATCATAGAGGCAATGACCAATCCGGACAAACCCTAGAATGATCTCCATCACAGATCTTACTTCCTCCCAGAGTTAAGAAGAATTGAAGCAGGAGAATTCACTTTGACTATGACTGGAGATAGGTCTTGTCCTATCAATCCCTTGGCTATGCACGCAGTTTATGCTGAGGGTAATATGGCAGCCATCTCTGAAACGATACCTATTGATATCTCCATAAACCCCTGGCGTCACAGAGAATGTCCTCATCAGAGCTTATTTCTCCCCTGAAGAGATTCGAATCTACACGGATTTATTTAAAGAATTCTGTGATGTTTTTGCTTGGTCTTATGAAAAAATGCTAGGCATTGATCCAAGAATTTTCGAAAATGAAATCACGACTTATCCTAACGCTAAGTCGATCTGGCAGAAGCTTCATCTAGTCAATCCTAGGAAAGGAGCAACTATCAAAGATGAAGTAGAGAAACTTCTTAAGGCACGTTTTATCTACCCCGTTCACTTGACTCAATGGGTGTCAAACCTCGTTCCAATCGATAAGAAACAAGGTACGATTCGTGTTTGTACGGACTTCCATGATTTAAACAAGGCTTGTCCAAAGGATAATTTCCCCACACCATTTATTGAACAGATAGTCGATGAATGCGCAAGATGTGAGGCCTTTTCTTTCATGGGTGGTTTTTTGGGCTACAATCAGATACAGATCAAACCCGAAGACCAACACAAAACCATTTTCATTTGTCCGTGGGGTACATTCGCTTATCGGAAAATGCCTTTTGGTCTGAAAAATGTTGGAGCTACCTTTCACCAGGCCATGTATTTCGCTTTCCACGATCTCAAACATATAGTTGAGGCTTACCTTGATGACTTAGCATCACGATCTCATAAGAGAGCTGATCATCCTACGCACCTCAAACTCATCTTTGAGCGATGTCGCTACTATCAGATTTGGTTGAATCCAAACAAGTGTAGTTTCTACGTTAGGTCAGGTCATCTGTTAGTTTTCATAGTTTCGACAATGGGGATCATGGTCGATCCTCTCAAGGTTGAGGCAATAGTTTAGTTGCCTCCCCCGCACACAATCCTTCAACTTCAGAGTTTGCAAGGAAAAGCGAACTTCTTACAGCGTTTCATCGCAAATTATGTCGAGATCACAAAAGGATTTATGCGTTTACTCAAGAAAGACGTCCCTTTTCAATGGGACGAAGCTATTCAACGCTCGTTTGATTCTTTGAAACGCGCCCTCACGTCTGCCCCTCTGCTTCGGCCACCCAATTATAATAAAGACTTCTTATTGTACTTGGTTGTAGCAGAGTTGACCATCAGTATGGTCTTGGTTCAGGAAAATGATGTGCTTTCCGAGTACGTGTTCTATTATATGAGCCAAGGCCTGGTTGGACCGGAACTTAATTATTCCCACGTTGAAAAACTTGTGTTGGCAGCAGTTCATGTTGTCCAACGGTTCCATCATTATATCTTGTTTCACAAGACCACCGTCATTACCATTGTGAATCCATTTCAATACGTGTTGACGCGACGAGTAATTGGTTGAAATATCAGTAGATGGATAGTTGTCCTCCAAGAATTTGACTTAGATTTTGTTTTGGCAAAATCTAAAAAGTCAATGGTCTTTGTAGAACTCATATCGGAACTTCCGATTGAGTCAGGTGATGTTGTGCTCGAAGAGTCGCCTATTAAAGGAGACATGTTTTTTATCACGTCTTCGGACCCCTAGTATGGAGATATACTTGTCTATCTCAATACTTTGAAGTGCCCCACCTTTGCTTCTCATGATGAGCATCGCTATATACGTCATCAGGCCAAGAACTATCTTATACTCAAAGACACATCGTATCGTCGAGGCATAGATTTCATCCTTCGTCAATGTCTCACTCATGAAGAAGATGAAATTGTCCTTAATGATTGTCACATTGGAGCATGTGGCAGCCACATGTTTGGGTTGGCAACAACCCAAAATATCTTATGCTCTAGTTACTTCTAGCCGACATTAATCAAATATTGTGTTGAATCAGTCAAGAAGTGCCACCCTTGTCAAATATTCTCTCAGAAGATGAGGGCACACCCTGCTCTTATGTTTCTCGTCATTACCGTTGGTCCTTTCACCAAGTGGGGGATTGATTACACTACATGCAACCCCCCTTCAGCAAGGGGGCACCATTATATCATCGTAGCAGTAGACTACTTTACGAAGTGGGTTGAATCTATGCCAACGTTTAAGGATGATGGATAGACAGCAACTCTCTTTTTTTTCAACCAGATTATAGCAAGGTTCAGCGTCCCAAGAGAGATTATCACTGACCATGGCAGTCACTTCCAGAATAAAATGATGATTGAGTTAACATCAAAGCTTGGGTTGAGGCAAGAACATTCGTCACCTTACTACCCTCAAGTGAATGGTTAGGTGGAAGTTGTGAATAAATCCCTCAAGACTATTTTACAGCGAATGATCAATTCGACCGAGTAAAATTGGCATTTGATGTTGTACTCCGCATTATGGGCCTACCAAACGTTTGTTAATACTGCAACCAATTTCTCACCTTTTCAACTCGTTTATGGGTGGAAGCAGTTTTACCCATAGAATGTCAGATCCCCTCTTTAAAATTGGCAGTACAGTTATTGCTAGACACTTCACCACTTGAAGAACAGTTATTACATCTTGAACAACTCGATCAGCAGCGTCGAGATGTAGCCTTGGCGAACGAGGCTCACAAACAAAAAGTTAAGTTCTAGTATGATCGGTTCGTTCGCCCTCGGATTTTTTCTAAATGTGACGTTGTCCTATTCTATGACCAAGATAAGGATCCCCTAGGGGTAGGCAAGTTCAAACCCATGTGGTTCGGACCGTTAATTGTTAAAGAGGTTCTTAAAAAAGGGGCTTATCGTTTGGTTGACTTTGAGGGAAACGCTTTGTCTAAGCCTAGAAATGGGCTTTACCTCAAGAAGTATTACTCGTAGGTGGGTCGCCTTCATTGAATTCTTGTAACATATGTATAGTCTCTGTACATTTGTTTTTCTTATTTTTTGTCTTTTGCGTTTATGCAAGTGTCATTTTTTATGACATTCTTTTCACTGTGGCAGATGTCAAGTGAATCAGAGGTGTTTGTGGGGTTTGCGGACGGTGCTAGTCGACACACTCGGAGGCTTGCTTCTGCAGCTTGGGTGATTTTTACACCTCAAGGCCAGTTGTTATCCTTAGGAGGTATCTGTTTAGGTAATGCTACAAATAACATTGTTGAATACAGCGCAGTCATAGAGTTGCTTCATGACGCTTTGTCGCATGGTATCTCTCGCCTCCGGGTTTACTTAGATGCTCAACTGGTTGTGTCTCAATTAAATGGTGTTTACCGCATTTACGACCCTACCCTACACCGATGGTTCCTTAGGGTACATCTCCTAGAACAAAGTTTTGATTACATTACTTACATTCATGTTCCTAGGAGATTAAATCACATCAGTGATACTCTAGCTAATCATATATTAGATTGGCATTTTTCACACATGTAAAGACAAAAAATACACACGCACATGTAAATACATTTGTAACATAATCCATAAAGCATAAAAGACAAAAAGAGACATATATATATATATATATATATATATATATATCAAAAATGTATTAGAGTATAGTGTGGGCGCGAACACCTCAAAAATATACATAGTAGGAGTCATGGGGCTTATGCCCTCAAAAATGTACAAAAGTGCTCACGGCACATAAAAAATCCAACGTAGCTAAGGGTGGGACCTATTGGCCAGGCCGTAGTGTACAACAGTGTTTTCCAAATGCCGAAAAAGTTGGACCAAAGTCCATGGCACCCCAACTACGTGAGGCTGCATAGAGGGTGGCAGATCCTCAATCTCTGCCATAGGCACAACACGAGTAAGAGTGGTAAGGTTCCTCTATACCCACCTCAAAACTCTCTCGGCCTCCCCAGTTTGAGGCCCCCCTGCTGCTCCTACCAGTCCGAGGGCTCCCCCTGCTCTCGCCTCTGGACGAGGACGTCGTCTAGTCCTCGCAAAATCAGCCAGATGCACCGGTCCCATGTCTTCACATAACAAACAAATCATTGTCAGATACTTTGGTACACACAAAAAAAAATGATATATATAAAAGCAAATAAAAATCAAAAATATGAAAATTAAAAACTTACCCAACTCTCCCCGCACTGCTCCGAGAGGAACAACCATATCTGGGTCTCTGGAAAAGTCAATAGTAGCATATGGGTAGTCTTCTATCACTGGAATCTGGCGAGACCACCAGTCAAAGAGCTTGTCATCAAAGGCCTACACGGTCCTTCCACCACCCTGTCGCGGCAAAAGTGTCGCCCATCTACATATGGCTGGGAATGTGGTTGTGTTCCCTCGTACTATCTCTCGAGAGCTAATATTGGGCACCCTCTCGAAGAAGAATGCACAAATTATGGTCCCAAACCCGAAGTTTCTATGCCTCTTCATGTGGCACTCAGTGAATTGCCTTTTCATGCAGTCAAGTAATGTCGTGCTCCAATCAAACATGTGTGCATTCAAACACTGCACTGCACAATGCATGTGCGCCCGGGACGCTTGGTGAAGTGCAGTGGATCCAGTGATCCGCCCAATCAGCAGTACTATAACTTTTAGTGATAGGTTAGAGATCTTGTTGATCGACACCTGTGTGCCCACTTTGTCAGTCCCTGCCTCACAATGGAGCCCAATCAACTCTGTTATGTTATGAGGCCCTGAAGGAAATGTGCGGAAGTTGACTGGTTCCCCTCTCCTCGAGAGGCCAGTGAAGAAGTATATGTCCTCTCTCGTCGGAGTCAACGATTGACCTTCACGCATGAAGGCCTCTGCATCCAGGTGCCAATAATCTATCAAGGTGTTCAATAGCCTCGGTTGTGCCCACATGAATGGACACTGGTAGAACTTCAATAGCCCACATTGAGTCAATGAAACAGTCACACCAAGGTCCTCATCGACCAAAATTTCAATGTCTTCATGCTCTCTTTCCCTCCAGTGAACATACATTATGCAAGTACCAGTTCAGGAGGGCAATTATATCTTGCTTTTTAATTTTTTCACAAAATTGGGGTCATACGCGGGTTGTAGTGGTGACAGTCGCGTATGCACGCATGCAGTAATTATTTTGCACGCGTGCTTACGCGGGCTGTCCTAAGACAGTCCGTGTATGCCTAGGGCCAACCCTTTTTAAAGGTTGACGCCCCCCAAAAAAATGAAATAAAATGCATAAAATAAAAATTGAAATGTAAGAGGAGTGAATTTGTACTTACTCGGTCCAATCAGAAGTTCGTTTCATCCACTAAAGCTCCTGAAATCAACACTTTTATCAAAGGGGTGTTTTTGGCTCTAGAGTCAATTTCCCAAATCAACAATGGTGATAATGAGCTGCCAACTTCTATTTATAGACTTTTTGGCCCCTTTTTGTCATTTTTTGGACCCCTTTGTCATTTTTTCTAAACTGAAAATCATTTAGTATGGTTCAGGAGTTTCTTTGGGAAGGTTACGATAGAGGTCACTTCAGGTATCGGGAACCTTTTGGGAGATTTGGGTCACTTTTGAAGGTCCTTTGGTAAAATATCATTTTTTCAACTTGAGCATTTAAGTTAGGATTCCACCTCCACTTTTTGCATCTCGTTGTCTTTATCACTTTTCCATAGGATCGAACCCACCGAGTTGCGACACAGAACCATCTTTGTTTCTTTAGAAGTGTCGTAATGTCGTGGTAGAGCCCTCCCTTTCATGGATGTCCTAGCTATATCCTTCTTGCATTTTCGGCATCCATGCTGTTGGTAATGACTATAGGCTCAGGAGTCCATGTTAGTCTTGTCCTGATTACGAGTTTGAGCGTCATCTGCATGATTTTTTATCACTCTTGACCTCACCCTCGGGACTCCCAAAATTTTAAACAGGTCTTCTTTTAATCTCTTTTCAGACCCTCTAAACATGAAAAGATTGTCGAGCAATCTTGTTGACCTTCATGCTCACTAAAGTGAAATTTGAAGGCACATATGCCTGGTGGTAGTTTACCCCTTTTTCGGTCCGGATGGTCAACTGTATGAACAAAGTTATACTCTAGGAACTTCAGTTCTCTAGAAGAGCATTCTCAGGTATGATTTTAACTCTTTTTCAAGGCTGAGGGACTAAATTTACGAAAAAGGAACCCCCACGGAGTCCATAGTTAAGCTCTTTTTAGACTCCCTAAAATTGAAAAGATCGTCGAGTGACCTTGTTTCTTCACACTCGTTAAAATGGCCAAGAAGAACAACCTTTATGGAGTCCATAGTTAAGGTTTTTTCAGACTCCTTAAAAATGAAAAAATTGTCGAGTGACCTTGTCTTTATCACACTCGTTAAAATGGTTTTGAATAGATGTCTGGTCGGTGCTAGTTTACCCCTTTTTCAAGCCGACTAGACTATCTTCGAAAAAGGTACCCCAATGGAGTCTTATTTTACGCTTTTTCAGACTCTCTAAAAATGAAAAAATGGCCAAGCTTACCTTCTCTGGGCTCGTTAACATTGCATAGAAGGACGTTACCATTGTGTGTCTTATTAAACCGCATTCGCATACTCACATATTTGGCCTAATGTCGGCTCCATGTTGCTCTCAACTGAACCATTTGAAGTATGCCTTATTCGCAAGCCCTGTAGCACTTTGCCTCTACATCTTGACACCTTTGGCCCATGGAGGTTTTTTTCGAGTGTCCCTTTTCTGCATATGTCCCTTTGCTCTGAGCATTAGTGTTTTCCTTGCGCCTGGAACTAGTATGATTGTGACACTCGTTCCTCCTTTGTAACGTAAAATTCTTTTATTCTTTTTTCAAAGATTTTCAAAAATATTGAAAAAAGACAAAAAAAATCAAATATACCCCAAAAAGAGGAAGGGAAAAGTATTTTATTTTTGTTGGCAGCACAACGAGTCACCCTTGGACAAAGCACATATTTGTGTTTGTTCGTCAAAAATTTGGGATATAGTATGACCTTAGGAAGTTGTTCTCATAGAGTTGTGTCCTCCTCCATTTGGTTATTCTTCCAAACATATGGAGAGTTGGTGTTGCCTCCTGCATCATCAACTTATGTCAATATCATGCTGCCTGAGTCTCATCATTTGTCATGCTACTGTCCAAGGGAATTTTTTACCAAGCTCGTGTCGGCCTTTCTGCAATTTGTCTCTTGTCCTCATGCCTGGCCATTCTAAAACACCAATCAAAATCCTTGTTCAAAATCAATGAAGTTCTCTGTCTAATCACCGAGATCCTCTTGTTTATTCACGACAAGCTCTCGAAGACCTCTGGGTAATGAAGTCGTACACTCGCATTACCCTCTTACCCAAGTTTTGAAGATCTTGAAGTTGTTGCTCGATCTCTGAAAGCATCATCTCCATCCATCAGACGACACTTAGCTTCTTGAAGATGGATACTATACATGTATATCTTTTGATTTTGAGATGTAGATCCGTTGTGTATTGCTCGTGGCTACACTTTATATAGTTATATGACATGGATCTGCAGTGTATTTGATTGACAGCCATGATTTTAGTTTTTAAATCTCGAGCATGGGTATGCCCACCTCGGAGAGACAAAGTGTTATTTTGCAGATGGCAGCTCCCGAATACTGGTCCCTAGGCTCACTCACTTGGCACGTTGATAAAGATTGGTAAAGTATTTCGGCCATCAGATGCTCTTCTGACCTCACACTTTAGGGGGCATCTGTTATAAGCCTAATTTTCACCTAGCCTGCATACCTGGCCTCAGGACCTACTATTTGCCAATTTCTTGAGCCAAGCTCTTCTAAAAAACCCTCTTTTTTGAGCCATACGCACCCTGGCCTTCTATAGCCCACTTGTGCACTCAATGCATACGCATGCAGGCCTTCTACAGCCCGTGTATACTGACAAAAGCATGAAAAATGGAAAGTTGCAGACGGAAAATAGAGTTTCTGGAAATCGCTAAAACTGTTTGACTTCCTATGGCTAGTCAGTCAACCAGATAACTAACTATAAAAGAAGGGGTAAGGGTCCCATTTAAAAAAAAGGAAGAAGAGCATAGAAACTCTGCCCAAATTTATCCCCCCTTTGCCCCAATTTCCTACAATGTATTGTGAGGTTGAGTAGTTGGTGCATTGTGAAGAGGAGCCTAGGACCAGGTTCGAGGAGCAATGTCGGCCACATATTGTAAGCTTACTCTTGTGAATATTAATACAAAAATGAATACTTTTTTTGACCCACCTTATCATGTGTTCAAATTGTTTATTTATTTTATGATATTGTCACATCTAACCCAGCAATTAGTGTATAAAATGCATGTTTGCAGCTCTCTGTTTGTCCATGTGTGAATGCAGGTCAGCTTTGGGAGGATGCTTGCAGTCAAGGAGCAAGTGAAAGTGAAGGGATCGACATCAAACGAAGGATTTAAGGTAGAGTTACCTAATTTTGTTTGCACCTTTGTATTGCATGATTGTGGGGTTTTGTGTTGGGAGAATAGGAAAAAGTAGAGGCCTTTAAATGGTCATTTTATGCATGCATGATTAGAGCCCTTAAATTCTAAGTTTGCAAGCGGGATTTCCCACTCACATCAGTACCTGTGGAGTGCTTGTTTGTGAAATGTTGGCAGGTGAAGGCTAGTGTTCGGTGTCTATCAGTGTGTTTTCCTCCCACTTTGTTTGGTTCATGAATATTTCAATCTCAGGTTTAGGCACATGAGCATAGGGGGAGATTTTGTTCGTTAACCTAGTCTCTGCAATGATACCACAGGGATCATAGTGCCATGGGAAACTTTGGCTAAACTTCATCTCCTGTAACATCTTATTGGCCTCCTCCCCTGCAGCTCAACTGTTGCAAATAAAAGAGCATATATGTCCCTTGATCCTTAGCTGCTACTTCTTTTTAAAATCTACAAAGTGAATATCATTTGAATTTATCATTTGTCGGATATATTCCAGAGCGAATATCTTGACAGGTAAATAATTGGGAAGCTTGTAAGGGGATAATTCACATCCATAGACCCTGATTTCTGTATGATCCTGGTAAAGGTACCAGTCCCCTGTTTTAGCTAGGTCTGATAGATGTAGAATCCTCTAAATTTCCTCATTTATCCTTGTCTTTGTTCTTCCACTGAGCATGCTTACCACCGGGTGGAAAAACTGGTCGATGAACCGCTTGAAATTGAACTCGCATGAGTTCTTTCTCACTAATGATGTCTAGGATGTCACAGGTTGTGGGTTACCATCTTGGTCTAGCTTCTACATGGAGAAGGAAAACTTTTCTACTTGAAAAAAGATGAACAGGTATACCAAAATCGAAGAATACCTTAACATACCCTCTGTTGAAAATTTGAAGAGTTGTTCATGGATGTTGTCAGCCAAAAACTGGTTGTAGTTTAACTACGTAGTAGCCTTTTCCTTCGTGGATAAAATGGATAGAAAACACAGAATGGGATTGTCTACCCATTCGTCTGAATAGTATCCTAGTCGGCAGCACAGGGAAGAGATGACCTGATTTCCTTTCACTGAAAAGATGGAGGAATGGTAGGGGGGATTTTTTGGGTAACTGGGCATTTTCAGGGAGGAAGAGCTCAAATATTTAAGCTATTTGTGGGAAAGACAGCTTCTGGTACATCTCGGTCATAATTTTGATGGAGAAAGGGGAAAGGGAGTCAACTCTGGGAATCTGCACTATTTGGTGTATCGTTTCTGGGGTAATGGTGAAAAGAGTTTCACCAGATGACGAAACAATGGCTCTTCGGCTAGGAAGATAGTGTGTTTGGCATTTCAAAGAAAATTCAGGAAAATGATAAGTCTGAGGACAGAGATACAGTGGAAGATTGGACTCACAGAGTCCAATCGCGTCGCTCTGGTCTAGAAAAGTATCTCTGAGCTAGAAGTGTAATTTGAAGAAGTCGAATTCACACTTCGGATCTGCAATCAAATAGTCTTTATCAGCCAACGGTATTTGATCTAGGTCAACAGGAGGAGGGAGGAAAGGATTTTCTTCGATCTTTGAGGATTTCGATTTGGGTGCCATTGATCCGTCTGATACCTGCAAATTGAAAAAGATGTTAACTGTGTTTACTAGGCTTTAATGGTAGTCGTTGACTGAAAGTTTGATGGCAGTCATCTCAGGACCTGGAATGGTGGCTTCGGCTGCATCTAGATCGTGAACAGTGCAAGAATGGTGAAAAAACGAGATTAAGTGGTTGAACGGGGTGTTCGTTATGGAGCGGAGGGTGAGTCGGACGGATAACGGTAATGGTCGACTACATTGATTGGCCAACGGACACATTGGATGTGATGTGGAGGGCATTGAATGGCCAATAGGTAGATGGAGGTAACGTGGAGGGTGATGAACATCCAATGGGTGGACGAG